>BSBK01004452.1:615000-915000 GCA_027943335.1 Chamaecyparis obtusa
ATGTCAAGCTTGTGGACATAATAGAGGTCCTAGGCAAGCTCTCTCGGTTCACATGTAACATGAGAAAAGGGTTGAGATATCAAGAGGAAATCAAAAACCTCCCCCCATACCACCACTAAATCCTAATAAGGAGGTATTGTTAGATCTTCAGAACCTTATTGGAGTTATACATGATAGGTTGCCTCCAGTGATACCTCAGTCAGAGCATTAGTTATCAGGAGGACACAGGTCAGAGGCCAAAGAGAGGACTAGGAGTCCTCCACATGATCATGAGGAGGGTCAGGGAGCTCATGACATGGAATCAGTTTGCATGCCATAACCACCACCACCACCACCACCTGGGATAGTACTAAGGGAACCCTGTGATGTTGGGGACCATTTCATAGATCTACTATGCCTACAAGCACCATTGTATTCAGGGTCTACTAATGCCACAAAGGTCAAGGCTTGGTTATTGAGTTTAGACAGGTGCTTTGGGTTGCGTCATTATGAGAGAAACCTTAAGGCATGATTTTTAGTTCACCTTCTGAGAGAAGGTGCTTCCACTTGGTGGAAGTAGGAGGAATTTAAGAATAACATTACCATGGACAAGTTGTCACTTGGGATATCTTCCGAAAGAGATTCAGAGATAGGTACTTGTCAGAGCATTACATGTAATGTCATATAGATGAGTTCCATGATCTCTAGCAGAGGGGACTCATTGTACTTCACTATGAGAGTCATTTCCTTGAGTTGTTACCATATGTTGACTATATGAATGATGAGAAATTATGAGTTAACCACTTTATCAAGGGGCTCAATGATTGGTTATCAGGACAGGTTTGCATGACCACTCTAGGGAACCTTCGAGAGGCTCTAGAGATGGATTTGATTTAAGAAGAGATCCCAGGTAGGTTGCAAGATGCTTGTGATAGGTCTCAAAACCATAACCCCCCATATCAGTCACATGGTTACTAGAAGAATCATTAGAAAGGTAACAATAGTCAATCTTTGGGATCTTTTAATAAGAACCCACAACAACAGTCTTGGTAGAATTCAAGGCAAAAACCAAAATAGAGTCCTCAGGGCTCTAAGTCCAAATAGTGGTAGCAACATGGTCCTAAGAAGGATCAATGTCCATAGAATCTAGATGTACCTCTTGTAATGTCCCCGCCAGGGAACCCATAAGGAATCAGGTCTATGACCTAAAATTACAACTAACAATTTATTTTTTCTTAACATTCTATCATACCATCATTACTATTCACAAATAAATTCCTTAAGGTTCCCTTAATGAATTTATTTACCATTATCAAGTATTACGTAATCTAACAAATTCTATTTCTATTTCAACTTCAATTTACATTGAGACATTTCTTCCATTCTACTTCAAACCAATTACCTTAATGAATTAATTGAATTCATTTTCTTTACCAAACTAACACATCATTTACTTTTAGAAATGAAACCAGCACATAGTAGATTTATTCCTTCCTATTTATTTGCTCCTTAACCTTATCTATGCTCAACTCAATTGCACCACGCAAACTCAATTAAGCTTTTCCATTAGGAGTCCTTACTTTCTATTGTCATTTCAATATAATAATAGAAAGAGTGTAAAGTACTTAACCATATATTGATAACCAACATAAACCATTTAATGAATCATTTTAGCCACAAGTTTAAATTCCACAAATTATTATCTATAACCTTGTAAACATCTAGTAAATGATTTATATTAAAACCTAGTTTGAATAACCAGACATCACTCACATTGAACTATACATTTAAGAAATCACATCCCATTACTTCTTTCAATAACATACATGTTTCATTTTCCCTTATTATTTCACCTGGAGATACCCTTGAACTCTTAGCATATCTTTTTACTAACCATATATCAAAACAAGTTTCCTTTTAAAGAAGTTTACATCCATAAGTACTTTCATTACAGAGGTTTGCATAAAACCATTACTTTCAATTTCATTTAAAATTAACAAGAGATATAAGGTAGGAATTACTCATTGATTTAACCATATTCAATCCCCTTTTCAAATTCATAATTCTACCCTTCCCTTATACATAACTTATTTCTTACAATTTCCTTTTACAAACATAATTACAATTACTACACATTGCCTGAAGGCATATAGAAAGATTATTACATCAAGTTTCCCAAAGCTCACCATACATCTTTACATCTTGATAACAAAAGATAGAGGTACATGATGGGTATGTGCAAGATCATGAGGGGCCAAAAAGTGGCGATGTGAAAAGTATTCACTTTTCACTCGTCCAAAAGCGCATGAAAATGCTTGTTGACTTTTTAGTAGGCCTAGGTGTTAGTACACCTGGGCAAACTTGACACCAAAGCACAAGCCTAATTAGGTACCCAATAATATTAGGTACCTGATATTATCGAGTACCTGATAACTGTGGCATAAATCTGAAACCTGCAAGCCCTTTTCTTCATTTCTTTCTGCATTTTTCTTTGCCAAAACAACTTGGTATATCATATACCCAATATATTTTTGAATACCTGATTTGGGAAACAACAAATTCAACTCCTGAGCATATTTGATAAGTAATTATTTGTATATTTTTATTATTTTATTTCATTTTCATGCTAAATGTAGCATTTTTTTTTAAAATAGGGTTTTGTATTGATATTTGTCATAATAAATGAAATTAGATTAAAATTTAGATTTGTTTTTTATTTAATTAGGCATGGCTGACAACAATGAAGAAAATAACCCTCCCGCACCAAATAATGATCCCAAAAATAACCCCCCATATCTAAACCCTGAATCTTTACAAGATTTGATACAAGAAAATTTGAACACAATACGAGGTTTCCAAAACACGTATCAAAATATACCTACATTAGGTCCCATGCTTGCCACAATAAATACAATTGTTGGAAATATTGACACACTCACGTAGTAACATAATGCTGCTCTTCATTGGCGTGATGATATGCATGCCCAATTTGATGATGGGCTTGACCATGATGGGATTGCAACCCTTAATATAACTAAGGAAGATATAGCCACCCTTTTTGTCAATCCTAAAACTGGAATACCAGTTGACCCCAAAAAGCCCAAATTATCAATAAAATGGTGCATAAATGAAGCAATGCGCACAAACTTTTGGGATCATTGGTGGATGGTTTTTGATAAACCACCCCATAGCAATTTGGAGGTCCCATTTTATTTCATTAAAAAATTGTATGCTGAGTTTGTGCTTGTTCACCATGTTGATTATTGGAGTATGAGGCCCAACATGGGTGTAGGTAGAGGAGCTCCTCAAACTAGGCCATTTGCCCAGTGCTGAAAGGCCACTACCTTTGTCCCCCCCACTGATGTCGTACCCCCTCCTCCAGTGCAGCATCCTGATATCATTGCAAAGGCTACCTCACAGACTATTAGGGCCATTCATTTACTGAGTGATCAGTTGATCACGTAGACTAGGTCAATGTTGCCTCCTGGTGTGGATGATGCTAGTGCATCGACATCTCGTTAGAGTTCACATGTATGCAAGCCCCATTTTTGCATTATATGAAAGAACATGTGCCTCAGACCGCTTACTGATGCCGATATATATCAGTTACATGTTATTGATGAGGAGGATATAGGAGACATAGCTACAAAGGCTGCAACACCTCATGGAGCATCTACATCTCATGAGAGTGCTCAAGAGGTGCACGCAGAGCCATTGACTCCTATTGATATGGTAAGAGTAAACATTATAAATAAATTTGTCACATGACTTGTTTAATTTAAAAATAATTTATTTATTTAGATTAGTTTTAATGATTGCATGCACTTATGTATATATATTTTTTCCATTTATGTTCAGTCGATGACACAGGAGGAGGTGAGACAGGTGGATGAGTCCACACTTTCGGCCATTTCATTTGGCCTTGATGACTATATGGTATATTATAAATTATGTACCCATTAGTTTTTTTATATCATTTGGTGTACATGCTGAAATCTCTATCAATTAGAGCAATAAAATTCATACATTTACTTATATATTGTCATTTGATTGTGTTCTTGGAGGGTACAATCGATGTCAGTGGGGGGCATGAGGGGGTTCCTTCATTAGGTGTTAACAAAGGAAAGGTAGTTAATTGTTTAAGATTAATTATGCATGCACATGTATGCCACTTGTGTGTAGTAATAAATATTTTACTTGCACTTTATTGTATAGGGTGTGGCTATTGATGATGTCCCGATAGCTATTCGGTAGCATAGGGTTACAGGCATCTCGATTCGGAGTGATAGCCCAATTGTACGTAGACTTTTACATATTGTTATTTATATTTTGTAACCAGGGTTGCTATGATGAAGTACATATATATATAATTGACAATCTTTTTACTCTTATAGGTTACTCCGAGTGTGAGGGAGGGCCCACGAGGATCTTTCGTATCTTTGTTGACCCAGCCCACCATTCCAGAGGAGGCATCATCAGATGTAAGTTTTAATTTTAGTTCAATCAATTTGTAATTTTATTATGCTATCATCCTATTTTGTAGATTTATTACTCTATGTTGCACCACTCTACTAATCTCATTATTGCAAATATATATTTATAGGTCACAGTTGGTATTGTTGGCATGGTCCCTTTGCTACCCAGGACTTATGCTAGGACACCTGTTCGTGGTAGGCAACCGAGAGACCAGGTACAAATATTTGTATTCAGTTATAATTTTAATTAAATTAGTGTTTGAATTATGAACTATATATATGTACAAATCATATAAAGTAAGCAATCTAACTTGGGTTTGAACTCATTTTTTATGCAGGATCAATCAGAGCCCAACACTTCTTCAAAGAGGCTACATTTTGATGATCCCCCTACGGCATAGGATGTAGTTTTAGCTTTGTGGTCATTTAGAGATGCCACTTGGCACATTTTGAGATGGCATATATGCCACATTGTACACCTTAAAACATTGATTTTGTAGACATACGAGCCCGGGAAGATCGCTGCCCAATCATGCTTAGTGCACCTTGGGGTCACTTGGGTCGAGTGTGGTCATGAGCATTCTGGTGATTATGTGGGTGGAATGGGGTTGTCACTAGCATTTACCCAGCCAACCAGAGCCGATAGAGTAGACGGTTTGATGTCAGGTCAGACGGTTTGAAAGAAATGTTGTTGAGCCACTTTCAACTGACCCTCACTAGAAGTTTTGGAATCAAATGAGATCACCTTTCCAAATGCAAATGAATTTGAATCACCCAAAACCAAGAGAGTTTATTGTAGACCTCAAAAACATGATCTTGTAGCACCTGACGGTTTGTCAATACCTATCACGTGGTCCAAGATATGAACCATGGAAGATCGCTGCTGGTTTGAAAGATACGTTGCTGAGCCGCTTTCAATTGATTGTTAGTGGTATGTTTGAAATTTGAACTATGATATTAATCATGATTAAGCTTGTGAAATTTGAACTGTGGAGCTTATTATGTTTGAGGTTTAACTTTTATAGATTGTTTGAAATGATAAAAAATAATATCCTTAAAGCATTAGAAACAACAATCAAACATGTAAGAATTCAAACCATGAAAATGACATAAGTATATGACATGTAAGATCCCTTCTTGGTACTATTGGCCACCCATACATGATTTTGGTCATAAGTCCTTATGAAGAGTTTTAGGACATTTAACTTTTAAATCAAATTGATTGTTACAAATTTCCATTATAGGCTTCAAAAGATCTCAATTAATCATTAAGGATCCTTTTGTCCTTCTATCTTTGATTGGATCCATGGTGACCATAGGCGTCTTCATAGGTGCTCCTACACAAGTTATAATCCACATACAAAACCAATTTTATTGACTCAAAATACAATCTAAGAAAGGTCAAATTAATGTATTGAAATTAAGCTTAACGAACTTAGAAAATAATGCACTAAGTTAACTTATTACCTAGTCAAGTATTCCTAAAGGGTCATCTCTTTGCTTCAGGGTCTCCAATAGTGATTCATGATCAGCAGTAGTAATAGTCCAAAGTTCTTTTGTCTTTGGTCTTCCTTGATGCTTTGACAACTTGACACTTGTTGCTATAACAAGGTGTGAATACATGAGAATAGTTTTGTGCTTCTCATAGTCTTCAAATGTGGGAACTCCATTCTTTCTAATCATGTATGTCTGCAGCCATGTTCCTGCAACAACAACTGAACCAGTAGGATATGTGAACCCATCACCATCTATCATCAATTGTACAAGCTTCTGTTTACCTTGTACAAAATGTTCTAACCAATAATCTAACCTCTCATCATTCCCCTGCAGTGCAACCAATGCAAAAAAATCTCCTGGCTTCAGAAGATCTAAAAGATGGTCATAGTCAACTAAAGTGTCCATGTCATCATTTCTTATAGAGAGTGTCAAAGATAAAGGAGTTAGATACTATGGAACCCATGTATCCACCCACTCACTTGACTTACAATGATCCCAATCATACTGAAAACACATCGGGCAAAAACAAGCCAACTCTCATGTCCAAATGGTCCATGTACTACTATTGGAGCTTCGGAATGAATGCATTTTTTAAGAGTCTTTCACCATTTGACAATCCAATCTATCTCCTATAGTTCCCTCCTTAACCAACCAAAAGAATCTACACACTGTAGAATCAAGAGTCCCCCCTTGTGACAATGCTAAAGTACACCAATCAACAATAGAATGAGCATCAAGAAGTACAACACCTGAAATCCTCAATTGCTCCTTAACTAGAGCTCTCTTCACACATACACCTGCCCCATCATGCTCCCCTTTCCCATGCCCTGACTCAAAAAAACTCCAAGTATGAGGTACACTTCTCTCCACATGCATTCTACACAACCAATAAAACATTTTGGCATTCTTAAATTGACCGGTGCAATTATCTGACCAAATGAGATGCCTATCCATAGCAATACCATTTTCCTACAAGAAGTCAAAATAGTTCTGGAAACAATGTTGAACAAACTCATGAGAGTGAGACCTTTCGTTGCTCATATAAAAATGGTACTCTCTGATTATATTTTGCTCATCTTTTGTGCTATTAGGGGAATATCTATATGTGATGTGTACAAAAATAGCAACCTGAATGGAATTGTAATATTGAGCTTGAGTCTCATTTTGGGGCTGCAATGTATAGTTCTCCGCAAAGTCTACAACGGATATAATAGTTTCGATGGGGAAAGTGTCCTTACATGTCCTGAATTGTTGATCCAACCATTGAGACCTGTGACTATGCCTTGCATACTTGTAAAAAAGATTTGTCTTGAAATCAAAGATAAAATCAGCAACATTGTATTCTTTTGCAACTAACTCACATCTAGAGCCTTCACCTCCACTCTTCAATGTATATTTCACTGTTTCATATCCCTTTTTTGGACGAGTGTCTTTCCAAAATTGTGTTCCAAGCCCTCATGAAAACATGTTCTAAACTTGGACAAGCCACCACATTCTGAGCACTTGGCATTTAAGAAATCTTTTTTATAAAATAAACAACCATCATCTCTATGACATAAAAATTGATCTAGCAAGTCTCTTGATGATTTGGGAAGACCACCTGCACCAAAATCCTCTAGCATTTCATTAGTATACAAAGTAGAAGAAATGGACCATAATAATTCATGATGCATTGAAAAATCAACATGATATTTGCAACAACATGTATTTCAAATCTTAAGGGGTACACAATAAAATGGCTTCACGGATTCAAAAGACCTTTGTGATATTTTCAATGTTGGATGTGTCTCACAAAATTTTTTATACAACATTGTTTGACTTACCTCCACATAATGTTTAGGATGTGGAGTGCGGTCTTGATTGCCAACTCTCAAATTCAAGACATCCTTCACATTTGGTGACACTCTTCAGTTGAATTTCATCCTTGACAACATCTGTTAGCTTCTTATCGAAACGTGGAAGTCTCCCACCATAAGCCCATGTATCAATTTGAAGCGGATCATCAAGTCTTTCTCTTCTTGCAAGTGCTCTACCCAAATTTTTACGGTCTATATTGAAGTCAACACAAGTTTGTCTCATCAAATGAGCCTTTCTCAACTGATGACTTACTAAGGAGGTTGTAATAACCCTGCGAGCAACTCTCTTTTCTTTTTCTCTGCTAGTCTTCCCAATGCTATTGAGAGCATTGAAAAGATTCTTCACAACAATGGCATTTCTCTCCATTTTCTTGTTCACATGAATCTTCAATTTCACAAGCATAGGTCTCATCTTTTGCATCTTTAACAACTGCACAAAAATTTGACATTTCTCAACCAATGTCTTGTTTCCAAAAAATTGATCATAAAGTCTTGAAGCCCACAACCTAATGGTTCTATGTGACCTTTTTCCTTCCCAATTATTCATAATGTTCTCCTCAATTTCAATTAACCATTTAGGTGTTCTTGAAAGCCCCAAATTTGAAGATTGATTATCTTTATTGAAAGGGACTTCATTTCGCATATAATTTGGAGATGTATAACGTTCATGTGGTTCTTGTGCAACATTTTCATTCCCAAAGTGTACATTTTCAATCTCCATTTGTGCATTTTCAAATTGGACATCCTCTTCACTTACAACTACATTTACGAGGTCATCTTGATTAATGTTTAGGATAACTTCTCTCCTTCTTAGGTGATTTTCCTTATCTTTTTCCCTATATGCTTGAATTTCATCATCTGTCAGCTTCCTCTTGTGTTTAGCCTTTCGATGACTGCTACTTCCCATGGTGAGACCACAAGTTGACAAAAATCAAACAATGGGCCCCAAATCACATTTTTTGTTTTGCAACATGTGAAAAAAGTATAAAATCCCGTGATTGTCTGGTCTGTGGGGACATGGAATATTTTGGTCAAATATTACCTAGAAAAAATTAGGTATCTAATTCCATATCGGGTACCCGATATTCCCAGGCTGATGAAAAAAGGGCGGGAGCAAATGAAAAAAATTGAACTTTTACATATATTGATGTATATAATATATATATAGAAAAGAGGCATATGATATATAGAATGTATATTATATATATACTAATGTATTATAATAGACTAATGTATTATATGTACTAATGTATTAAATATACTAATATATATAATATATTATATATATACTAATGTATTATATATACTTACATGTATATAATACATATACTAATGTATACTAATATATTAGATATAATATTACAAATTTTGGAGAATCTCTTGCAGAAATATGGAAATTATAATCTTCCTCCTAGAGCATACATTAATGAAGTTCTTTATGCCTTAGAAAAGGAAGCCAGCTAGATTGTTGAAGCTTATGGTACTGCATACAGAAATGCAGTATGTATTTTTGGCCTAAATTTTTTTCTCGTTTCTTTTAGGTCTTTAAAGGTGGTTGGCTAAATCTTTGTATTAAATGTGCCTTTTACAGGTGTTGTAAACCCTAGCTACACAGAAATGGAGGCTTTGAAGAATAGTTCACTGGAGGCAGAGATAGAGACTTCCTAGGGGTCATGGGGACTCGCTAGGGATTCTAGTATGGACCGCTTTAGACACACTTGAGTGTTTCAATGTGTCAAAAGGGGTCATGGGGACTCCCTAGGGGTCCTAACGTGTGATAAGGCATACTAGTGTACACACAAAAGTAGTGCACTTCTATGAATCCTTACATGCAAGGAAACTCAAGAATGAGCCCTCACAAATCGATCCATAGCTCTCTATGCATGGAGTTGCAAGATTTGTAAAATTGCTCTTAGCTAAAGCTATGAACTCATGACCTTGTTAGTCAACTACATAATGAGAGATTCCAAATCAAAGACAAAGGCAACAATGCCAATATCTCCAATGAAATCAGTATGGATGCAATGCAATGCAAACTAATCTATGAGAATGAAAGATGCAAGCTATGCTATGAAAGGAAAATACAAGTGTTACAAATCCTCCTATTAAGCTATGTGAGATTAATCTATTGCATAAAGGAAATCTATACTAAAAATGTCATGATTATGCAACTATGATGTAAGAAAATAAGCTAAATGAAATGCAACAACAATGTCTTCAAAGCTTGAATTGCAAGAGTGTCTTCAAATAGAGCTCCAAATGACCTAGAAAACCTCTAGCATAATATTAGCATGAAAATCTAAGATGCAAATGAGGAAGAGAGCTCTCCTTTTATAAGAAATGAGATAAAAATGGACCATTGAGATTAAGAGGCAAAAGACTTAATCAAGGGTGGAGAAAAAAAGAAGCTTGATCCTTGTGCACAAATATCCTCCAATAGAAAAATAGGAGTTGACTTTAGTGTCTATATGAGACAAAAAGTACTTTTTCTCTTTTTATAAAATAAGAATAATATTTTATTTGTGCAACATAGGATAAGAAGAAAAGTGGGGATTTTTTATTTAAATAAAAAGGGAGAAAATTCTTTTTAATTAAATAAAGGCTTAGGATAAAGTGATTTTATTATTTAATTAAAAGATATTTTTAATTAATTAAAAGGGAGCATGTTCTTTAATTAAATAAGATTTTTATTTTTTTCTCTTTTAAATTAAATAAGGCTCAAACTTTACGAAATATTGAATTGATTATGATTTGATCAAGGAAATTGATATAATTGATATTATTGATATTTGAAAATATTGATTCAGGGATTTGACAAATTGCTAAATGGGGGCCCAAAGTTTAGGTGACCATTTTAGGGTGCATACATTTGCCCCTCTTTGACTAATGTGAGATCAATTTGGGATCACATGCAGTTAAAGAATGAAGTTGAAATGTGAGATCGATTTGGGATCACAAAACAACTCAAATGTGAGGTCGATTTGGGATCACATCCGGACAAGCATAAGCATAAGCTGAAAGACAAGACCAACACCATCGTTGCTAGGTGCAAATCAAGCCTTAGACAAAACTATCACCGTCACTACTAGGCAATAATCAAGACTAAAAAATAGGAGATAAAAATAGAAAGACAAAATCACCACTGTCGCTGCTAGGTGATAATCAAGTCTAAAAATAAGAATCTCAAGATGAGCTGAATGATAAAGTTGAATCAAAGATTAAAGCTGATAGGTACTGCCCCCTTGAAATCGAAATCAAAATCAGATAGAGGAGAACAACAAATTGATAAACCTAATCAAGTCACAATAAATCATAATCGAAGGATGGAGCATGATAGGATAACCATCAAATAGTGAAAATATGCCCCAGGTTGACGAGGTTTGACTGAAAAAGATATAGGATAAAGATTAAGTCAAACTTCAGAGAGAGGAAGCAAAAGGGGTGAATGAAAGACTAGAAGTTTGGAAGACATGGAAAGGAAGAAATTCCATCAAAGATCAAAAAATTATGCCTCAAAAGGTCAGTCAACTATGTAGAAGAATGAGAAAACTTGGAAACGCGACTCAGATTTCAATTTTGAGTCTGAAAATGGATAGAAAATGATATGATATGAAAGACTAAAAATGAAAGATATGATCAAGAAGAATCAAAAAATGAGCACAGCTGACCAACCAGTCTGTAGATGATAAAAAGGAGAGCTCTCTCCATATGCAAGATGCAAAAACTAAACTATGATGAACCTAAGAATGCAAACTACTATGAAAGTGGTTGACTTGCAAGGTCACAATGCTTATAGACATCTAATTATCATCATCGAGCTTTATTGGTAGCATCGCAAGATCATACAATGCACACTAGCATAACTATGTGGATATGAATATGATCTTTATTAGATAGAAATGTGGGAATCTCACCTAGGCATCAAAGACATGTAGGTCCAGATGACTAATGCAGTGAGATCACCTAAATTTTGATATGACAAGATTATGCTTGTATTAAGACACATGAAAGTCAGGATAACTAGAAGCATGCACTCACAAAACAGTCAATGATAATACCTTGTCAATCCATAGTGTCAAGTAAGACCAGCATAAATTATCATGATAGTTAGGATCAACAAAATATACCCATAAGCAGATAAAGAAAGAAAACATGTTCTCATAACCATAGTCTTCTAGCTATGCATCATCAAAAACTTCTTAGGGAAAGACCACTCATCAAACAAATCCTCATAGACATCACACAAAGAAAAATAAAGTCAACATATCTCAAGCGAGTTGATTGTCTAAGTGTGTGTGTGTTGGTCATAGAGTCAGACTCTGGTTATCACATCTGTAAATGAGAAATATCGCATCAAACTTAGACTATTGGATAAGACATCTGATACGTGTTAAAAAACACTCAATGCAAGGGTAGTGTTGAAAAACATAGTTTGGGGTGGTGTTGAAAAACACCTGTTGTGAAATGCCCCAAGAGACAAACGCACCTAAAGGACCTATGCTAACAGGTATGCCCCCTAGACATAAATAAAGACCAATTCCAGACCAAGGCAACAAGGTCAAGTCATGATGAAGAATGGCTAAGTGTTGAGGACGCATGCTAAAATAAAAGGGTGCAAAGGCCTCAAGTAGCGCCTATTTCTAGGTTTTCACCACTTGGAATCTTTTTCTATGTTTTTTATGAATTTTTGAATTTTTGAATTTTTTTATTTTTTTGTATTTTTTCAAGACTTTTTATGCTTTTAAAGATTTTTTCAGCATCATATATCAATTTTTTTGGTATTTTTTCAAGATCATAAAATATGTACAAAGGATGCCCCTAGACAGAATGGGCATCAAGCTCCCAAGCAAGATCACATCGTGAGGTTCCAATTTCTAGCAAAGTGGAGGACAAGAGGGATTGACAAGCTAGTGGAAGAGATGTAAGACAAGAGAATGAAGGAGGGTGAAGGAAAGAAATCCTCAAAGGCAAACTTCTCAAGAGTACCCAAGCTAGGGAAAAATTATCATTTAAAGTACATTTGGACAAGCAATGAAAAGCCAGCATAGGATAAGTCACAAAAGGAAAGGATGCAGTCCAAAGAAGGTAGACATGTCAAGAGGCTTCATAGCATCGTGTTTTACTCTTTTTTATTAGATCAAGACCAAATGGGAAAATGATAATGCAAGGCTAGAATGAATGGAGGAAAACATGAATGGAATGAAAGCAAGATCATTATAAGATAAGCTCACAAGATAGCTAAATGTTCGTATATAGTTCAACATTGTCAAGATCAAAGAGAGAAGATGGAATGGATGAAATATGTAGAAGAACTATGCATGATGCCTGATTGCCAGGTTTTCATCATGGTACTTATCCAAGGTTCCACAAGGGAGTGGTTTTCACCATAAGAAAAATTTATTTCTTTTTACTTTTGCTACCAAGGCACCTGTTTCTAGGTTTTCACAATGGCACATTTTTAATTTTTTAATATTTATTTTTTTTTTGGAAGAAGGCAAGCTTTTTAGATAATGCTCCTTGAAAGGATAAACCATGATATGTCAAAGATTCAAAATGATATGCTCAAAGATGCTGATAGGGAAAGGAAAATGGAAGAGAAAAATAGAGGATAAGGCTTTATGTAAAGCGAGTGAGGTTGGAAGATAGGAGAAATAGGCAAATGAGGAAAAAAGATAGAAGGTAGAAGGATAATGAATGGAAAGATTGTGAAAGGGTAGATGGAAAAGAAAGAAAGATCAACATCAACACACACCTTGAAGGGTGGCGAGAGGGTGGAAGAAATGTGAATGAAGGAATACGAGAAGGAATATGATGAATGTTTAGCAGAGGTTGCAGTTCAGGTGCATGGAATGGAAGAATATTTTTGGAAGAAGATGAAGTGGAAGCCTTTCGAAGCTTGAATGTCAACTTCACTTGTTGTTCAACATAAGACTCTCTTAAGAAAGACTTTGAAATCTATATAGCCGTAGGCTTTTCATTTTTTTTTTATGATTTAGAGAGAATATCTTCAATGATGGATTTTGGAACCCATACTTGTCTTGTAGTTTTCTTCTTAGATATCTATTTTGACTTTATGCCTCCATGTTGATTAGAGTAGACATGGTGATTTTCTTTTTTTTATAGATTCTTGTATTGCTTTTTTTTCATGTATTAAACATTGAAGTTACTTCCAAAAGACTTGGGACTTATGGAAGAAGGAGGATATGACTGGTTTAGATGAGTTGGTGGATGAAAAAGATCCAAGGGTATGCATCTATGTTGATCTTGAGGAAAGCTAGGAGATGGAAGGACGTAAGGACCCAAAATGGATGACGAATTAGGAGAGTTAGAAGGGGAAAGTGAAGGGACATAAGGACTCAAGATGGAAGGAAAACATGAAGCCCTTAGTATTGGTGGAGGAGATCCAAGGATGGACATGGAAGATGCAAAAGGATAATCAATAGTTTCATCAACATCTATATGAGAACCAAGGACATCAGCATCTTTAGAGTGAGCATTAAGATTTGCAATAGGATCATGAACATCTTGAATAGGAGAAACTTCTTTGATAGGATTGTTCAGAGCTTGCAAAGATTCAAGAAGAGTAGAAAGCGGAAGTGAACGTGGAATGGTAGAACAAGAAGATGGAAGACTTTGATCTTGACAAGGATCTTTGGATAGCATAAGCATATCATTTTTCTTTGGATTTTCAATAGGCTTAACATTGGAAGTAATGACACCATTTTTAATAACTTTAATGGAAGTATCATCTTTGGAAAGCGCAAGTGTAGTAAGGTTATTTTGTTTATCAATAAGCTCAATGATGTGAGTAGTAGCTCAATCTTGCTTAGGAGAAGATTTAAGACATGGTGGAATGAATGAGAAAGGGTGCAAAGGATCAAAAGAACCACGAAATGAATGAGAGATATTATGAATAGGATCAGATGACATGGAGGGTTCTTGATCTTGATCTTTCTTTATGTTATTTCTTTATTATTTTTAAAATCCTCTTGACATGGAGCCACTTCTAAGGACAAGGAAGCATGTTGGAGTTGTATGGAAGACTTTGAAAAAGATGGTGAAGGATTAGTTGAAGTAGGCATTATAGCCCATAAAGACTTAGGCTCTTCAAGTTTAGCATTATTGAAAGTATTTGCAGCCAAGTGAAGCTTAGCTTGAGTTTCTTTAAGAGGTAACCATTGATGATAACTATAGGGAACCACATGAAAAGCATTAGGACTTTTGTTGGATGAAGGATTTGTGAAAGATTCGGAAGCTTTAGGAGATGTATGGGCATTGGAGGAAGTAGGGGATGGAAGGGAACCATCACAAGACAAAGGTTCATCATTAACATGATCTTGCTTGAGAGTGTCATCTTTATTTTCAGCATGAATGTTCTTAAAGGAAGGATTCTTATAATATTTACATTTCAAATTAGCATGGTGCATTTTATATTCCTCAACAATAGTAGCTGGATTATAATCAAGGTATTGTTTACAAAACTCATCAAAGTCTCTTTCAAAATCCGAATCATACAGATGACCATCATGATCTTTCCAATATGAGGACCCATTTCTAGTAAGCACAAGGACATCACCAGGAGGACTCTTAGGAATAGAAACATCATAGGTATGGCTATATTGTCCATCATCATAGTCATCATAGGTGGGTGTGTCACTCTTCGTGGAAGAGGTATCATAAGGACTATCACGTTGCTCATTGTGGTATGTCTTGTGAAGAGAAGTAAGACTCTTTGAAGAAGTAGAAGAAGAATGAGATCGTGAAGAAGAGGAAATTGAAGACTTACTGTAGGAAGAGGACTTGGATAATGAGGAATTTGAATAATGTTTAGAAGAGTCATGATAAAATTTTGAAGATGAAGAATGTGAATAGTGTTTTGAAGAATTGTGATAAGATTTAGAAGATGAAGAATGTGAATAATGTTTAGAAGAATCATGATAAGATTTAGAATGTGAGGAATGATGAGAAGATTTAGAAGAATAAGAATATTTGGATGAGAACATGAGTATGATTCTAGCAAAGGCGTATGATTTAATCAATTTTTCTTTTATTTTTATCATAAATTCGTTACTCATGAGAATTTTGGAGGAACAACACTTTTCGAATATGTCAATGAGCTCAAGATCATCTATTCTTAATAAAGGTTTCAAAATCAGATATTTGAGATTCATGGTTCTAGAAGAAGAAGAATCAAGCATAGGAGCAACAGAAGAGATAAAATAGAAGAAAATAGACTAGATAATAAGAGGAAAAGAATCAAGAAGAAGAGGAAGAAGAATTTCCCATGGGATTAGAATATTTTAGAAGAACATGGAAAATGGAGAAGAAAGAAGAAGACTAAGATTCATCTTATGCAATTGATACCATAACATTCATTGAGATGTTGAGCAACATGACAGGACCTAAGATCTGACCTAGACCGACCAAGGAAGACCAAGCTTCTAAGGAGAACTCACTACAGCAGGACGGAACTCAGTTTCAATATTTTAATTAGATATTTCAAAAGATTTCACAATGATGATCAAGCACATAGAACAACAACCAGAGAGTTCAAGCAAACAGTCTTCAAGCAATGGGCAACGGACAAAGCAACCTTGCACATGAACAGAGATAGTGACTTATTATTCTACTCCTTAAAGATTCTACTTGTGTATGTTCTTAAAAATGTTTTAGCAGGCACATAGAACACAACAACACCTTAACAAGCTGTCTACAAGGATACACATGACTTTCTAAGAGGAGTCCTTGATATACACAAGGTATGTGAGGCCCAAATCCGTAGATGAGAAGAATCTGAAATCACACAATCGGGGGGAGACGGTAACCCAAATCTCCTCCTTCACTTCTCAAAGGTATAAAATTTTTTGAGGCTTAGCTAAGAGTGATATCAAACTCAATTTCCAAGAGAGGTGTCTTTCAATTCACCTCCCGCTATTTATACTTTGTCGAAACACAGGAGTTAAGGTCATCCCTTGAGGTGGTGTGTCCCCAAGCAGACCTTCTAAAAATAAAATTAAGTAATTCACTATCAAAAATATTTAAAGCACTAAAGGTGGAACACTTAACTCTTCAAGTAAATGTGAAGTGAGTCCAAAAGTGGAACATTTAACTCTTCAAGTGAATGTGAAGCGAGTCCAAAAGTGGAACATTTAACTCTTCAAGTGAATGTGAAGTGAGTCCACAAGGCGAAACATTTAACTCCTCACACAAACTCAAAATGAGTCCAAAAGTAGAACATTTAACTCCTCACACAAACTCAAAGTGAGTTCTAAAGTGGAACATTTAACTCCTCACACAAACTCAAAGTGAGTCCACACTTTAGAAAACTAATGAGATCAAGAAAGCATAAAAAAGTGGAAACTTTGTGGAACACTTAACGCTCTTTTCAAGTAGACCCCTCCCCTATGTATGAATGCTGACTTTGCATCCAAAGGGCAGAAATGAGGGGCGATTAGAAATAAGTGAGTCCAACAACCCAAATTTAGCTAACAAGATCAATCAAAAGTACTCCAAAGTTGCTTATCAATATTACTCACAAATGAAAAAAGGTTGAATCAATGGAATATTTAACTTTCCAAGAAAACATAGAGTGAGTCCACAAAGTGGTGCATTTAACTCCCTATGTAAACAAGGAATGGATCCATGCCCTCAATCATTCAATGAGATATTTGATATTGGAATCAAGAATTACTTAAGGTTTAAACACAAGCATTCACTTACATAAACTTGTAAAAACAAATCTATGTTCTTTCATTTCCCATTAAGAGCATCAATTGAAATGTGTTCTATGAAAGCATGTAAACACTCAAGCCAAACACATGAGAGGTTCAATTTTAATCCCAAAATCTAAATGTTGTAGAGATGGAACAAAGTACCTCAAGTCCAACGCTTTATTTTAAGCATTTTCCATGAAAGCAAGAGCACCTTCAAATGAACAAGATAAGAAAATAAGCAAACAAGATATGCAATGTATATCCAACTTATGCAAACCCTACGGTTAGATCTAAAAATCAATTTTTAGGAGCAATAATAGTCAGCAAATAATCCAAATGATAACTCATATCATGCATTGAACAATGAAAAATAAGTGCATACCCATCACAAAATTTTATTTTTTTTGCATTTGACCTAGTCAACAAGATATGATTTTTTTGATATGATTTTAGCCAAAAAAATGAAAATGCAAAATAAAGACTCCTACTAAAAAATAGAGAGCTTTCCAAAAAAGTAAAAATTTCAAAAAAATCTCTTGATTTGTGCCTCAGAGACCCATTTTACCAAAATAGAAATTTTTTTGTAAATCAATTATTTGAGCCACTATATTGCACCCAAATTCAAAACATAAAGAATGGATCCCCTGTATAATTTGAAGAGATTTTTGAAAATGTAAAAATTTTTGAAAAATAGGCTAATTTGTGCCAAAAAGTAATTTTTTATGAAAAATGAAGAAAAATTTATAAAAAATAAAAAATACTTCAAAAAATTCTATATTTTTTATTGGAGCTTCTCTGATATGTCACCAACTTGCAAAAAAAATTTCAGATCAAAATACCAAGCCTTTTGGGACATATGATCAAATCTTTCAAAATCTAAGGTTTTCAATCTCCAAACAAATCTGCACAAGGGTTAGCTCCAAAAATAATTAAAAACCAACATGTAAAAGTGGGTCGCCCCATGGTGGGTGTAAAAAATATACACACAAAAGTAGTGCACTTCTATGAATCCTTACATGCAAGGAAACTCAAGAATGAGCCCTCACAAATCGATCCATAGCTCTCTATGCATGGAGTTGCAAGATTTGTAGAATTGCTCTCAACTAGAGCTATGAACTCATGACCTTGCTAGTCAACCACACAATGAGAGATTCCAAATCAAATACAAGGGCAAAAATTTCAATATCTCTAATGAAATCAATATAGATGTAATGCAATGCAAACTAATCTATGAGAATGAAAGATGCAAGCTATGCTATGAAAGGAAAATACAAGTGTTACAAATCCTCCTATTAAGCTATGTGAGATTAATCTATTGCATAAAGGAAATCTATACTAAAAATGTCATGATTATGCAACTATGATGTAAGAAAACAAGCTAAATGAAATGCAACAACAATTTCTTCAAAGCTTGAATTGCAAGAGTGTCTTCAAAGAGAGCTCCAAATGACCTAGAAAACTTGCAGCATAATATTAGCATAAAAATCTAAGATGCATATGAGGAAGAGAGCTCTCCTTTTATAAGAAATGAGATAAAAATAAATCATTGAGATTAATAGGAAAAAGACTTAATCAAGGGTGGAGAAAAAAAGAAGCTTGATCCTTGTGCACAAATATCCTCCAATAGGAAAATAGGAATTGACATTAGTGTCCATATGAGAAAAAATATTTTTTCTCTTTTTATAAAATAAGAATAATGTTTTATTTGTGCAACATAGGATAAGAAGAAAAGTGAGGATTTTTTATTTAAATAAAGAGAGAGGAAATACTTTTTAATTAAATAAAAGCTTACGATAAAGTGATTTTATTATTTATTTAAAAAATATTTTTAATTAACTAAAAGAGAGAATGTTCTCTTAATTAAATAAGATTTTTATTTTTTTCTCTTTTAAATTAAATAGGGCTCAAACTTTACGAAATATTGAATTGATTATGATTTGATCAAGGAAATTGATATAATTGATATTGTTGATATTTAAAAATATTGATTCAAGGATTTGACAAATTTCTAAATGGGGGCCCAAAGTCTAGGCAATCATTTTAGGGTGCATACAACTAGGAACACTAAGGAGTCAACATGACCTATTTTGACATATTGGAAGGCTCAAGTGTTTCTTAAGTGGTTGTAGGACCCCTTAAGACACACTTGAGCATTCCAATGTGTCAAAAGGGGTCACGAGGACTCCCTAAGGGTCCTAACACGTGATAAGGCGTACTAGGACCCCTAGGGAGTCCCTGTGACACCTTTTGACACATTGGAATGCTCAAGTGTGTCTTAAAGGGTCTTACGACCCCTTAAAACACATTTGAGCATTCCAATGTGTCAAAAGGGGTCATGGGGACTCCCTATGGTTCCTAATGCGTGATAAGGCATACTAGGACCCCTAGGGAGTCCCCGTGACCTCTTTTGACACATTGGAAACCTCAAGTGTGTCTCAAGGGGTCCTACGACCCCTTGAGACACACTTGAGCATTCTAAAGTGTCAAAAGGGGTCACGGGGACTCTCTAGGGGTCCTAACGTGTGATAAAGCATACTAGGACCCCTAGGAAGTCTTCGTGACCCCTTTTGACACATTGGAACACTCAAGTGTGTCTTAAATAGTCTTAAGACCCCTTAAGACACACTTGAGCATTCCAATGTGTCACAAGAGGTCTCCCTAGGGGTCCTAACATGTGATAAGACGTACTAGGACCCCTAGGGAGTCCCCGTGACCCTTTTTGACATATTCGAACACTCAAGTGTGTCTTAAGAGGTCCTATGACCCCTTAAGACACACTTGAGTGTTCCAATGTGTCAAAAGGGGTCACACAGACTCACTAGAGGTCCTAATGCATGATAAGGCATACTAGGACCCCTAGCAAGTCACCGTGACCCCTTTTGACACATTGCAATACTCAAGTGTGTCTTAAGGGGTCCTAAGACCCCTTAAGACACACTTGAGCATTCCAATTTGTCAAAAGGGGTCTCCGTAAGGGTCCTAATGCATGATAAGGCATACTAGGACCCTTAGGGAGTCCCTGTGACCCCTTTTGACACATTGGAATGCTCAAGTGTGTCTTAAGGGGTTGTAGGACCCATTAAGACACACTTGAGCATTCCAATTTATCAAAAGGGGTCATGAGGACTCCCTAGGGGTCCTAACGCGTGATAAGGCATACTAGGACACATAAGGAGTTCCGGTGACCCCTTAAGACACACTGGAGTGTTCCAATGTGTCAAAAGGGGTCATGGGGACTCCCTACGAGTCCTAACATGTGATAAGGCATACTAGGACACCTAGGGAGTCCCTGTGACCCCTTTTGACACATTGGAACGCTCAAGTGTGTCTTAAGGGGTCCTATGACCTTTAAGACACACTTGAGCATTCCAATGTGTCAAAAGGGGTCATGAGGACTCTCCAAGAGTCCTAACATGTGATAAGGCATACTAGGACCCCTATGGAGTCTTCGTGACCCCTTTTGACACATTGGAATGCTCAAGTGTGTCTTAAGGGGTCCTATGACCTCTTAAGACATATTTGAGCACTCCAATGTGTGAAAAGGGATCATGAGGACTCCTTAGGGGTCCTAATGCATGATAAGGCATACTAGGACCCCTATGGAGTCCTTGTGACACCTTTTGACACATTGGAACTCTCAAGTGTCTTAAAGGGTCCTAAGACCCCTTAAGACACACTTGAGTGTTGCAATGTGTCAAAAGGGGTCACGGCGACTCCCTAGGGGTCCTAACATGTGATACCGCATACTAGGACACCTAAGGGGTCCCTGTGACCCCTTTTGACACATTGTAATGCTGAAGTGTGTCTTAAGGGGTTCTAAGACCCCTTAAGACACACTTGAGCATTTCAATGTGTCAAAAGGGGTCATGGGGACTCCCTAGGGGTCCTAACGCATGATGAGGCATACTAGGACCACTAGGGAGTCCCTGTGACCCCTTTTGAAACATTGGATTGCTCAAGTGTGTCTTGAGGGGTCCTATGACCCCTTAAGAAATACTTGAGCATTCCAATGTGTTAAAAGGGGTCATGGGGACTCCCTAATGGTCGTAACGCATGATAAGGCATATTAGGACCCATAGGGAGTCCCTGTGACCCCTTTTGACACACTGCAATGCTCAAATGTGTCTTAAGAGGTCTTACAACCTCTTCAGACACACTTGAGTGTTTCAATGTGTCAAAAGAGGTCATGGGGACTCCCTAGGGGTCCTAACGTGTGATAAGGCATACTAGGACCCCTAGGGAGTCCTTGTGACCCCTTTCGACATATGGCAATGCTCAAGTGTGTCTTAAGGGGTCCTACAAACCCTTAAAAGACACTTGAGAATTTCAATGTGTCAAAAGGGGTCACGGGGACTCCCTAAAGGTCCTAACACGTGATAAGTTGTACTAGGACCCCTAGGGAGTCCCCGTGACCCCTTTTGACACATTGGAATGCTCAAGTGTGTCTTAAGGGGTCTTACAAGCCCTTAAGACACACTTGAGCATTCCAATATGTCAAAAGGGGTCATGGAAACTTCCTAGGGGTCCTAACACGTGATAAGGCATACTAGGATGCCTAGGGAGTCCCCGTGACCCTTTTTGACACATTGGAATGCTCAAGTGTGTCTTAAGGGCCCCATGACCCCTTTTGACACATTGGAATGCTCAAGTGTGTCATAAGGGGTCTTAAGACCCCTTAAGACACACTTGAGCATTCCAATGTGTCAAAAGGGGTCACGGGGACTCCCTAGGGGTCCTGACGTGTGATAAAGTGTACTACGACCCCTAGGGCATTCCCATGACCTCTTTTGACACATTGCAATACTAAAGTGTGTCTTAAGGGGTCCTAAGACCTCTTAAAACACACTTGAGTGTTCCAATGTGTCAAAAGGAGTCATGGGGACTCCCTAGGGGTCCTAAGGTGTGATAAGGCGTACTAGGACCCGCAGGGAGTTCTCGTGACCCCTTTTGACACATTGGAATGCTCAAGTGTGTTTTAAGCATGGGGACTCCCTAGGGGTCCTAAGGTGTGATAAGGCGTACTAGGACCCGCAGGGAGTTCTCGTGACCCCTTTTGACACATTGGAATGCTCAAGTGTGTCTTCAGTGGTCCTACGACCCCTTAAAACATACGTGAGTATTTCAATGTGTCGAAAGGGGTCATGGGGACTCCCTAGGGGTCCTAACATGTGACGAACCCTTAAGACACACTTGAGCATTCCAATGTGTCAAAAGGGTTCATGGGGACTTCTTGGGGGTCCTAACACATGATAAGGTGTACTAGGACCCCTAGGGAGTCCCTGTGACCCCTTTTGACATATTTCAATGCTCAAGTGTATCTTAAGGGGTCTTAGGACCCCTTAAGACACACTTGAGTGTTACAATGTGTCAAAAGGGGTCACGGGGACTCCCTAGGGGTCCTAACCTATGATAAGGTGTACTAGAACCCCTAGGGAGTCCCTGTGACCCCTTTTGGCACATTAGAACACTCAAGTGTGTCTTAAGGGGTCCTACGATCTCTTAAGACACACTTGAGCATTCCAATGTGTCAAAAGGGGTCACAAAGACTCCCTATAGGTCCTAATGCATGCTAAGGTGTACTAGGACCCCTAGGGAGTCCTCCTGACCCCTTTTGACACATTGGAATGCTCAAGTGTGTCTTAAGGGGTCGTAGGACCCCTTAAGACACACTTGAGCATTCCAATATGTCAAAAAGGGTCACGGGGACTCCCTAGGTGTCCTAGTATGCCTTATCACACAGTAGGACCCATAGAGATTCCCCATGATCCCTTTTGACACATTGGAATCCTCAAGTGTGTGTTAAGGGGTCTTAGGACCCCTTAAGACACACTTGAACATTCCAATGTGTCAAAAGGGGTCACGGGGACTCCCTAGGGGTCCTAGTATGCCTTATCACGTGTTAGGACCCCTAGGGAGTCTCTGTGACCCCTTTTGACACATTGGAACACGCAAGTGTGTCTTCAGGGGTCTTAGGACCCCTTAAGATCCTATGACCCCTTTTGACACATTGGAATGTTGAAGTGTGTCTTAAGGGGTCTTAGGACCCCTTAAGACACACTTGAGCATTCCAATGTGTCAAAAGTGCTCATGGGGACTCCCTAGGGATCCTAACGCGTGATAAGGCATACTAGGACCCCTAGGGAGTCCTTGTGACCCAATTTGACACATTGGAATGCTCAAGTGTGTCTTAAGGAGTCCTACGAGTCCTTAAGACACACTTGAGCATTCCAATGTGTCAAAAGGGGTCATGGGGACTCCCTACGTGTCCTAACACATGATAAGGCATACTAGGAACCCTAGGGAGTCCCTGTGACCCCTTTTGACACATTGGAATGCTCAAGTGTGTCTTAAGGGTTCCTACGACCCTTTAAGACACACTTGAGCATTCCAATGTGTCAAAAGGGGTCATCAGGACTACCTAGGGGTCCTAACGTGTGATAAGGCATACTAGGACCCCCAGGGAGTCCCCATGACCCAGATGAGATGTTAGTGAATGACTTCTTGCTAATACTACTCTTCCACCAGATCTAGATTTCAACCCTTTTTTGGATCTACAGGCTCAATCGCGAGCCTACAGAATTGGCCAAGAGAAAAATGTGATTGTATATCAATTGATTACAAAATGTTCAATTGAGGAGAAAATATTGCAATGATCAAGAAGAAAATTGGCTATGGAAAATCTAGTTATGAATTTTGTTAAGAATGAAACTATTAAGGAATTGCATAAATCACAAACCATGAAAATAACCTTCTACAACAAAGAACATTCAAGCTATAGAATTTATTAACTCTGAATTTAAACGTCTTATCAACATTCATGGAAGAGATTTCATTAGCATCCATGGAAGAAATTTCATTAGAACTTCAGACAAAATCATCTAAACAAATTCATTAACTTCAGGCGAAATCATTTAAGATAGACAAAAACAAAATCGTATCACTCAGAAATGGTAGAGAAAGAAAATGAGATAAACCAAATTTATCAAATTCTTGCAATCCGCAGCTTCTCTCCAAGAGCGCAAAATGACAATCCATGGATCCAAAATTATGGTAAATTAAATTCTTCAAGTAAGTCATTCAGAAATGCATAGAATACTGTAACACATGATGATTTATAGAGAATTTATGATGGACCATGCTGTGCAAAAGCCCGCAATCCGGGCTGCCATATTTAAGATAGAGGCGGCACCGGCATTGAAGCGGCAAGACATTCTTCATAATATCAGGGTAGCGCCATCGAAACGGCAAGGCTTTCCTCATAATGCCACACCGCTGCTGATCTCTTCTTTAAATTTATTAATGTAGTTAGTTCTATGGTGCCTGCATAATTTCTAGTATAACTACTCATTTTACCAAACCCTTCCCCGCTCTCCATAATCTTCGGCCAGTTCAAAGATCCATCTAATTATTCTTGTTTAACCTCCCAATGACTCTGTTGAGCTGCTGGATTATCAATAGGCATGAGTACAATTGTCCAGTGACCAGAATCTATTTTGAGAACCTTTGCAATTAGTGTTCCAGTTGAAAAAGCAAGGAAAGATACCATTTCACAGCCACAGGCGGTGGAAACAGAGTGATTATCTTGCCCTCTGCTTCTATAATCCACCTCCAGTGAACTATTCTTCAAAGCCTCCATTTCTGCATAGCTAGGGTTTTCGACACCTATAAAAGGCACAACTATGCCCCTGTAGGGACTCATGCTCGTGCTCAGAATCATATTAAATAATATTTAAAATGTAAAATGTATATTATATAATATTTAATATATAATATATAATCTAACATATAGTTTTTGATATTAATATATAATTAAATAATATTTAATGGAACATGTATATTATATAATATTTAATATATATAATACATAATCTAATATATAGTTTTTAATATTAATATATATTAAATAATATTTAATGTAAAATATATATTATATAACATTTAATATATAATTGATATTATATAATATTTAATATATCTAATATATACCTAATATATAACTAATATATATTTATGAAGGATGGAGAAATGGGAGGGAGAAAGTGGAGGCAAAGTGAAAATTCAAAATTCTGCATCATATTCGGGTAAATATCGGGTACTCAAAAATATCGGTACCCGATTAGGTTCGGTATTGCTTTGTGCACCAAATATACATAGTCAACTATTGGAATGTCTCAAATATGTGTTTTTCCCCTGTTTCTCTGAGTTCTAGACTTTGACATTGTAGTTGACGACTTTTTTTTCACCCGAATTTGATAAAATGAAAAGGGTATCTTAAGGAGATTATCGGCTTTCTATCAATATAATTGCTATCAAATTTTAAATTTGGTAAGTAATTATTAGTTATTTTCTAATTGAGCTACCTCTAAAGCGCTGATTTATATACTGATTGAAAAATGACTATAACTTTCAAATGGTATAACATTTTTGAAATCTGAAAAATGCGTCACATTCTATGCTTCGCCTAATATAAGAAAAAAAAATAAAAATTGAATTTTGTAAAGTTTTGAATGAGTTAAGGTGGTCAGACATGGGATTTTTTTTATTCTGAAAATGTTGTAGCAAAAAATTCAAAATTAATTATTTTTTTGGAATAAAATTACAAAAAAAAATGTGTCACATCTAGGCATGAGTCTACTACTTATATATAAAATCTTATAATAAAATATTATCATTTGATTATGATTAAGGTGGTCAGACATACACCTACTTATTTTTTTCCTGAAATTTTTGTACTGCTACATTGAAATCTATACTTTTCACCAATCATACTAACTTTTTCTCAAAAAGGCCTAGTATTTTAGAAACTACATTCAATTTTCTATAGATTCTATTCTTACAACTTTTTGATATTAGGTTCATAGCTAGTTGAAATTTTCACATCAAGTTGACTAACCCTAATTTGTTGATTTTTCATTGCCACTTAAGGGCATAGTTTGGCCCCTCATGATCTTGCACATACCCTGATACAAGAACAAAATCTTCACCACTGAACAACTCAGAATCCAAGCCATGACACGAACCACGAACAATACCTCAAAAGAGATTTTCCACCCAACCATGTGAAACTAATAAAGTTCCACCCCCCATGCTAGGAGATAGAACCAAGGTACTCTCAAGACCTTAAGGCAATCTAAGTCTCAAATACCAATAAATCCAAGACTCAAAAGAACAATAATAAAGCATATAAAATATCATCATACTATAACACCGAGGTTAAGATTCTACGAGACCACCTAAGTGAGTGTCATCACAGAACCTGTATATTGGGATCCACCTTGGTAACCATGTAACCCCGGTGCCCCCTTTATGAATAGGGATCCACCCTGGTAGTTATCCTTGGTCCTGATACTCCAATCATATTTGTGTGGCCATTATTATATTTTCTTTCATTATCTTTGAATCCCCCCTTCCCAGGTTAATTTTTAATGTTATCACTTTTTACAAACCCACCCATAGGATCATCTGGCAACCACTTTAGGGTTCCAACACCTATGGTGAGCCACTCACTTAGGGTTCCTATTCCCTTACCCCATCACAAGCCAAAGATACAAAATAACACTTCCATGTCCTGATCCATAGGTTTAGGAATCTCCCCTATGCACTCAGGCCCTCAGAGTGAGACCTAACCCTAACCATATACATAACAGGAACCATTGGAAGGATGTCTATCACAAGACACCTCAAAGAAAATCACAAGACTTGCTACATGCATACGTACAAATTTCCACATCTTATTTATAGGTCTAGAGAACCCTCTGGTGCACATAGGCCACCAAGATGAGTCCTAGCCTCATAAACTAAGCTCACTTATATCCCAAGTGCAAAACATAATAAGTACACCATAAAATCTCAAAAAATAAAGTAATGAACATACATAGGGGATACAAACTTCCACATGAATTAACAAAACATTATGATAAACTTAAAGCAATAAAATGAACATTAAAAGATGCAGGCAGAGACCAAGATCAACTGTGGAAGATACAAACCAAACCCCAAGCCAAACATGTACCCAACACTGAAATCCATGACTCTAAAGTTTCCACAATAGGTCTAAATAGAAAATAAAAGTAATATAAATTATAAATTAATAAATATTGATGGGGAAAAGATTGTACTATAAACTAATGAACCTGCAAGAATCTATGCATGACTATTTCTATATGACTGTCATAAAAATATAGTCTCAGTATGGTAAGAATAACATTTTTTTTAACTGTTGGATTTTTCTAATTTTGATATATGTTTGATAAAACCTACTTTTCTACACTCTCACTGGAGCGATTGTAAAGATAATGACTGGTTCAAATGTTATGAATAATATAGTACGGGTATATAAAAACAAACCAGAATACTTTGTGTATTTTCAATTAACTTATTTTTCATTATCATATAAATAAAAAAATCATTCCACAAAATTAAATTGTAGACCATATGAACAATATAAATATTTAATAATACACACATATACACAGATAAATATATCAAATTATGATTATATAATCAATCATATACTTCTAGGAAAGATTTTATAAAACCAAAAACCATAAAACCATACACATTCTACTTCCCGAAAACACATAGAAATACACAGAACATAAGACATTTTTATTTTATTTTTCAATACATAGTAAATAATCAAATATCAATCCAATAACATAGCATTTAAATAATCAAACAAAAATGAACACATATGAGAATTCATCCCAGTTAAGACCCTACTTGGGTCCTGCAGAGAATTATCTTCCCTTGGCTGGAGACTCTCTGCAAATCTTCAAGCCTTGAGTAGATAGCCTCCTGGAGAGCTTCCTCTAGCAATCCAATTCCAAACAATACACACAATCTTGTCTTCAAAAAAAATAAAAGACTCTCAAACTCATAGAAACTTCAAATAAATTTTTGAAAAATAGTTGCAAACAACTCCCCAAAATCTTCCAAAAATTCTCCTTTTTTTTAAACCACACAAAATTGTAATTATTTATCCTCCAACTATGTGGATGGGAAGGTGTTCTACCGGAAGCAACTTCTCCAACTTCCATAGTTGGTTGAAAAATTAAACAAAACATTCCCGTAAAAGACTTAATAAAGTCTTAACAAATTTAATTAAAATAGCTTAAAAAAAAAAACCATAACAAGAAAGTCAAACAAATAACTTTTAAGGAAAACACATAGTACACACGGAGACCAACTAGCCTAACTTCTAGGAGGTCTTGAGTTCAACTCCCTCCTAGATAGCTAGTTTTACTACAAACAACATTTCTTTTATTAATTACTATTATTACTTATTATTTTCACTTTTTATTTAATACGCTTCATTCAATACATTTTATTTAATTTACTTTATTTAATTATTAAAATACCATCTTCACAAGCAATTTAAAACATACAAATAATATTATTTATATAAGCATGGGTATATGCATGTGCACCCACATATACACATGCCTATATAACACATAATCAATTATAACAAATATATAAAATAAATAATATAAATATATATATATATATATATATATATATATATATATATATATATATATATATATATATATATATATATATATATATATATATATATATATATATAAGGACAATTATAACTAACAACATCAAATCATAAGACCACATCACATATTGCATTCAAATCCCCCAACTAGGGTAACCTCCTAAACAAAATCTAAGCCCACGGGTAACCTTGAGAGTAACCTTGGTAATATCTCCACACAACAATAGTTCAAAGATTTTTTAAGGCATGCTCAGACCTATGTAGCCAGGTGGAGTCGATGCCTGGTACCTGCATCCTACAACACCAACTAACATGCATACATATATATATTTATATATAAACAAATAGTGGCAAACAAGGAGGGAGAGTGTGACATTGTGTGGACCTCTTGTAGGAGTAACTACGATTGCCTCTGTTGGAAATATAGATGTAGTAACTGAGAGGGGGGGTGAATCAGTTAACCATAAATTTTCTTTTCCACAGATCCCTTAGATGTCTTATTAAATCATTTGCTGCTGTTATTCAACAAACATACAGAGAAATGCTAAAACTCAGTTATTGCAATGAGTATTAATTATAACTATTCTTAAGCATTCATCAGTGATTAACATACATGAATAAAGAAAATAACATGAACACAAGAGACACCAGATTTAACGTGGAAACCCAATATGGGAAAAACCACCAATGTAACTAGTTACTTTTTTCACTCTTCTGAAGTGATGCCCTGTTAGGAGCCAACCTGGTAAAAGGTTACAAAACACACTGTTAGGTGTGACCTTGTTAGAGGATTTAATCACCCTATTAGGAGTGGCCTTGTAAGAGGTCTTGAAACAATTCAATAGAACTGTCACCTTGTTAGAGGATTTACAAAATGGTTGTTAAACCAACTCGGTTTGGAGATTTTGAAATCACTGCTACAATGGTAAGAAAGTAACAATGAAATGACCTGAATAATGATGCAACTAAATTGCTAAATACAGATCTCTATTCTGCTTCACTAGATCCTTCCTGATCAAAATATATCTCTGCTGCTCCTCAAGGATATCTAATCATCCTTCAAAATTCGCTCACACTTTCCTTCTTTTTCGCTTCCACACTTTTAATTCACAACTTGCCCTTCTATGTATACCATTTGGATTGTCCATTCAGATTGTCAAGTCGGCACTAATAACATTACTAATCATTACAACAGTCAGTTGGAATAATCAAACTTTATTTCTCAAATTAACAAAATCCTTTACTGGGCCGACCTTGCTTGGTAAACACTAATCCAAAAAGATTTCCTTTGGTGACCAAGAGAACTCGGTAAGCACTCCGAATTCTACAACATCCTTTGGAGACCGAGTGAACTCGATAAACACTAAATTTCCTTCGTTAACCGTGGAAGCTCGGTTAACACTATTTTTTGCCATACTTTTCTTTGACACCCGAGATATCTCAGTAGACACTGAAAACTGCCTGCTGACCGACTGAGCTTGGTAAATACTGGGAACTACTTTGCTGACCGACTAAGCTTGATAAATAATATGACTTTTGTGTGACATCAAAGACAACACACAATTAATCCAACAATCTCTCTCTTTGGCATTGATGGCAACACAATATGTTATAGCACAATGAAATTTCATAAAAAACATAGAGTAAGGAGCATATCCTTAGCTTCATTCTGATTCTGAACTATGAGAACTCCCTCTATTAGTAAACTTCACTTTCTGACTAAAAAACTCTCCCTCTTAGAAATCTAAAGAAATTTTTTGAAATATGACAACAAACTCTCCCTCTTTGACAACACATGCCAAAGACAAAACATACCAGGTGAATATCAATGTACCTTGAGTACTGATTCATATGCAATGATTCCTTGACTAAGCTGCATCAACTAACTGATCTTTAATATGCTCTGGTTGATGCATTACTAAAACTTTATTTAGTGAGCCTCGGATAGGGGAATGACCCCTAACTTACCTCTTAGATACAAGAATGCATCCTTAGGTAGTGGCTTGGTGAATATATTTGCAATCTATTCTTTTGTATGAATATATTCTAATCTGATTTCCTTGTCCTGCACCAATTCTCTGACAAAGTGATATTTTATAGCAATGTGTTTGGTTTTGGAATGCATTACTGGATTCTTTGAAATATTTATTGCACTTGTATTATCACAAAATATAACAACTGGTTCTTTGATCTCAACCTTCATGCCTTCCAATAACTGTTTGAACCAAACAATATTAGAGCAGTTTACTGCTACAGTAACATATTCTGCTTCTTCTATGGATTGGGATGTGCAATTTTGCTTTTTACTGGTCCAAGATACCAACCTCTTGCCAAGAAAGAATGCTCCACCACTTGTACTTTTTCTGTCATCAATGTTTCCTTCCCAATCAACATCAGTAAACACTTTTAAGTCCAGATTGCTTCCAAATTTATACCACAAGCCATAATCTTTAGTTCCTTTCAAGTATCTCAAGATTCTTTTGATTGCCATCATATGATTTTCTCTTGGTTTTGCTGAGAATCTTGCTACTATACCAACTACTAAGGCAATATCAGGCCTTGTATGAACTACATACTGTAATTTTCCAATCATTGATCTGTATAAGGTCTGATCTACTTCTTTTGAATCATCATTTTTGGTAAGCTTCAGTCCAATACACATGGGGGTACCAACTGGTTTTTCATCTTCCATACCAAACTTCTTAAGTATTTCCTTGATGTATTTAGACTGAGTAATGTAGATATTGTTCTTACTCTGCTGAATTTGAAGACCAACAAAAAACTTTATCTGACCAACCATAGACATTTCAAATTCTGTGTTCATTTTCTCTGAAAATTCTTTGCACTGATCATCATTACTTGTAAACACAGTATCATCCACAAATATTTCTACCAAAACAATTCTATTATCTGGTCCTTCCTTGATGTACAAACTACTATTATCATTAGCTCTTTTGAAACCAATCTGAATAAGATAGTTATGTAATCTTTCATACCATGCTCTAGGGGCTTGTTTCAGACCATACAATGCTTTGTGTAACTTGCAAACCATATCCTTTTTGTCTAGATCAACAAAACCTTCAGGTTGCTCAATGTAGACTTCTTCATCAAGAATACCATTGAGAAATGCAAATTTTACATCCATTTGATATACCTTAAATCTTTTATGTGCTACATATGCAAGTAGAGTTCTTACACCTTCTAATCTTGCAATAGGAGAAAAAGTCTCTCCATAATCTATACCTTCTTCTTGAGAATACCCTTTACACACTAATCTAGCTTTGTTTCTAGATACTTGACCATCTTCATTCAGCTTGTTCCTGAATACCCATTTTGTTCCAATTACATTTTTGTCTTTAGGCCTAGGTACAAGAGTCCATGTCTTATTTTTCTCTATTTGTTCTATTTCTTCATTCATAGCCTCAATCGAACTTTCATTTTCCAATGCATTTTTAACATTTTTAAGTTCAAAGTCAGCAAGTAAACATGTACCTTTTAGTTTACTTCTTGTCATAGTACCATCTGATTTGTTTCCAATAATCTGATCTGGTGTATGATGCTTCCTGACATACTTGGCCAATACAGGTTCCTTGCTTCTTGAATGAGTTACATTGTCATCTTCTTGAATTTCATCTTTAGGTTCAATTTGCTTGGGCTCGGTAGATATTCGCTCAGTAGCTTCAGGCTGAGACTCAGTTTCTTGTGACTTAGTTTGAATTTCTTATTGTGACTCGGTTACTGTACTGGGCTCGGTAGATGTAGTTTCCTTATTGACAAATGTGTCTGGAAATGTATCAGGTTCAATGTAAACAAATCTTTTGTAATCCTCTAGTTCCTTTTTTCTTCCTTCTTCAGTCTTTTCTGCAAACTCATCAATTTTCACATGTGCACTTTCTATGATTTTGTGAGTAGACAAATTCAGACATCTATATGCTTTACTTTTGCAAGAATATCCCAAAAATATTCCTTCATCACTTTTTACATCAAATTTTCCTTTTCTAGATTCTTTCAAGATGTAACATTTACTACCAAATACTTTCAGATAACTTACATTGGGTTTATAGCCATACCATAACTCATAAGGAGTTTTGAATGTGTCTTTCCTCAACTGTACTCGGTTCAAGGTATGAACTGCAGTGCTAATAGCTTCTTTCTAGTATTTCATAGCAATGTTCTTTTCAATCATTTGAGTCCTTGCACAATCCATGATAGAGCTATTCCTTCTTTCAGCTATTCCATTCTGCTCAGGAGTTCTTAGGGCTGATACCTATCTTTTGATTCCTCTTTCAACATATTTTGCAATGTTTTCATCTTCTTTCATCTTCAGCTGATCAAACTGTCCTCTTAGGCTTTCTGCTTTGGCTCTCTTCACATTGTCATCACCACCATAAATTTTCTTTAGCTTGTTCCACATTTCATAAGTAGTTGTGCAGTCTTTGATCTCATCAAATTCATCATAGCTAAGAGCTGATGCAATGTCTATCATCATGGTGTTATGGTTCTTTTTCTCTGCAATGTCTTCAATAGTTAACGTGCCAGTAGGAACTGCATATTCTTGATCAATATATTTGCATCCTGAGTCACCAATGGAACCCAGATGAAGTCTCATGAGACCTTGCCATGCTGAAAAGTTATCTCTATTAAGCCTTAGAATTTCTCTCTTGTAAGACATCTTGATCTTTAGCTTAGGTCCTTGAAACCCTTCCTGCAAGCACCAAAAGCTCTAATACCAATTGTTGGAAATATAGATGTAGTAACTGAGAGGGGGGGTGAATCAGTTAACCATAAATTTTCTTTTCCACAGATCCCTTAGATGTCTTATTAAATCATTTGCTGCTGTTATTCGACAAACATACAGAGAAATGCTGAAACTCGATTATTGCAGTGAGTATTAATTATAACTATTCTTAAGCATTCATCAGTGATTAACATACATGAATAAAGAAACTAACATGAACACAAGAGACACCAGATTTAACATGGAAACCCAATATGGGAAAAACCACCAATGTAACTAGTTACTATTTTTCACTCTTCTGAAGTGATGCCCTATTAGGAACCAACCCGGTAAAAGGTTACAAAACACACTATTAGGTGTGACCTTGTTAGAGGATTTAATCACCCTGTTAAGAGTGGCCTTGTAAGAGGTCTTAAAACAATTCAATAGAATTGTCACCTTGTTAGAGGATTTACAAAATGGCTATTAAACCAACTCGATTAGGAGATTTTGAAATCACTACTACAATGGTAAGAAAGTAACAATGAAATGACCTAAATAATGATGCAACTGAATTGCTGAATACAGATCTCTGTTCTACTTCACTAGATCCTTCCTGATCAAAATATATCTCTGCTGCTCCTCAAGGATATCTAATCATCCTTCAAAATTCGCTCACACTTTCCTTCTTTTTCGCTTCCACACTTTTAATTCACAACTTGACCTTCTATATATACCATTCAGATTGTCCATTCAGATTGTCAAGTCAGCACTAATAACATTACTAATCATTACAACAGTCGGCTGGAATAATCAAACTTTATTTCTCAAATTAACAAAATACTTTACTGGGCCGACCTTTCTCGGTAAACACTAATCTAAAAAGATTTCCTTTGGTGACCGAGAGAACTTAGTAAGCACTATGAATTCTGCAACATCCTTTGGAGACCGAGTGAACTCGGTAAACACTAACTTTCCTGCGTTAACCGTGGAAGCTCGGTTAACACTATTTTCTACCATACTTTTCTTTGACACCTGAGATATCTCGGTAGACACTAAAAACCGCCTGCTGACCGACTGAGCTCGGTAAATACTGGGAACTACTTTGCTAACCGACTGAGCTTGATAAATAATATGACATTTGTGTGACATCAAAGACAACACACAATTAATCCAACAGCCTCCCCTCATCTTACATTCACATCAGACGGTGACATCAACAAAGCATAAATAGATTAGCATGATTAGTACTAGAATAATCTCTATTTCATATTGCATCATAACATAATCATGTAAATGTAAATTATCTATTGACTTTCACAACCCAATTTAATCATCAAGCATGTACTCATAATGTCTTATTACCAAAACAAATCACACAATCCTCACTATACAAATCATGTCTAATCTTGAGTATAACAAGTAACATCATTAGAATAAGTAACACATCTAACCCCTTTAAGTTCAATTATAATTAATTAACCTAAGATAATCTTAAATATTAATAATGAGCATTAATATCACAAAGAAACATATAAGTCTATTAGGTGATCCTTTTAGCATTAAGATCCTTAACTGTCACTGATACACAAGAAGATGTATAGGAACATACCTATGCAATATTATTATTTCCTACATTAACATATCAAGTTATAATGATTAGGAAGAAACCATCTCAAGAAGGATCATTCTCTTAACCATGAAATCACTTATAATAGGATCTAACTTCCTAGAGAGCATAACCAAGATTGATAGGGTTGGAGGAGCATTACATCATCCCTCCCTAAGATTCGACTTAGTCCTGGAAGTCAAAATTTTCTAGTCATTGATCAAACATAAAATAAGAATATTACAAACATTTCTACTTTAGTTTATCATTGATACATTAAGTATAATTTTCACCTTAGGAAATAGCAAAACATATTTAAGGATTCTGAAATGCAATTAAGAATTCAAATTTCATTATCTAAACTAGATACAGATTGATACATGGATTATCTCTTCTCAATGTGTATACATAAGATACTGCTATCATACTAATGCCTTGGTAAAACATTTTCAAACTAAAAATCATTCAAATATTGAACAACATACAATTTTATGAGGTAAGATAAAAATAATCCTCTTTATGTAACTAGTTACTTTTTCTCATAATTCCTACGGTAAACTTATAAGAGAATCACTAATATCAAACTTACATACAAGACAAAATACACATCTTTTCAAAGAATGCAACCTAAGACACCTTTTATGTTTCTATTATAACAATTTATAACAATATTCATACATAAAGATATTTTGTAAGAAATTTCAACATGATTCTTTAAGCTAGAGTTTCATCAATATTACTTATTAACTAGCTATTTAACAAATTCTATATCCCAGAATTTCATAATAAGCTTCTTACAAGTATATCTTTTCCCAACATTAACAAGTTTGTTTGAATTTTACCATTTTCCAAAATAAAATCATAGATTCTTTTAATAGAGGGAGAGACATACATGAGTCCTACGACTACCCTCTTATTCAATCAAATTAATATGTTCAACCCACTAAAATTTTGTACACACATTTCAATAAAAGCACATTTGAGGAGTAACTACAAGTATTGTTATCCTTATACGCATCTTCAATATGACATCTATACTATTACCTACAAATTCACATTCTTCTAATATTTTCATTTTAGGATAGTTAGAAAGTTTGACTCAAATATTATTCTAATAACATATAATTATTCCTTTCATAATAACTCATCATTCCTATACACTAGCAATGTTGTTAGCTTCAACTTCCATTTTACACACAAAATGCGAACAATGCGAACAATGCAAATGATTACTACATAATTTTATTTAATATCATATTATTTCCATATAGTTGATGACTTTTCATTGGTTCAATTCACACCACTTACGAGGATCATATATAATTTAGAACTCCTACCATATAATCAAATATCTCTCCTTTCAACAATTGTGTACTATAGTCCTATTTATTAAAAAACCTTGGTGACATAGGTCCTTTACCCAAGGGTTTCATCTAGCTAAGCACATTCTCCTTAATGGCACATTCATTTTCCCTAATGAAATTTATCCTTTTAAATATATTTCTTGAGAAAAAAGGGAGAGACACATTTGATTCAACAATAGATTTAATTTCTTACTTAAGAGGGTATATAAAAGAGAGATGATTCTTATTCTTGCCATATTTTGAAATATCAGATATTACCTAATTTCAACACATTATCTCATTTTCATGAAAATGTAAGTTCGTAAGTACCTAAGTTCTCAAGGAAGGGATAAATATACATCTACAAAACATGTTTTACAACCATCCAATATTACAATCCTTTCCATCCTAGAAACATAATCATCCCTTGTTTTCCCCCATAAGTACAACATGTTTCAAATCTATCTAGCCTTAAATAATTAGACATAACAATCATGGTGTTATCTAGCATTTATAGGGAAGTAGAGTATATAACTTTTCATACTATTTTGGTAGATATTCATAAGATCAGGAGATAAGATAAACAACTTTCCTTACAATTCTTTAATATTTTCTTAGAACAAGGATAAGAACACAACACCCAAGTATCAATAATTCTTGACCATTTATTTGAACCACATGAATTTTATAATCATTTCACATATTCCTTTCTTGCAAGATATTATGGTAGAAATATAGAAAACATACCTTTTACATCTAGTGCTTAAGTTAATTAGCATGAAGAAACCTTAAAAAGAAGACACATGATGTATTCAAGTTTGGTAGGTCGAAAGAAAACATCAAACGGAGAAACACAATAGACTCAAGTATTGCAAGTAGGTCAAGTATGATTCCCAAGGTTCCTAGTAGAACAACCTAGGGCTTATACTCTATCCCTATCATAATTATCAGCATAAGTTGCCTCCTCATTGATAAATTTTCTTCTGATGGGTTCTAGCTTAACAAAATCAGTATCAGAGTTGTCTCATTTGAGCTCCCTCCGAGTCATTACTCAAATTTTTTTCTCCCACACATTCACATGGGAATAATCTTTGTTGAGATGATGAGGGATAATAGTGAGCTTATTCATAAGAGACTTTATGATGTTGGAAAGAATCTTGGAACAATGTTACAACCTAAGTATAGCCATCAAGTTTACATAAATTAATAATAAGAAGAAGATATTAAGTTAAACACAAATAGACCCTAGAACTCCCAGTGTAGCAACCTAGAGCTCTGATACCAAATGTAATGTCCCTACCAGGGAACCCATAAGGAATCAGGTCTATGACCTAAAATTACAACTAACAATTTATTTTTCTTAACATTCTATCATACCATCATTACTATTCACAAATACATTCCTTAAGGTTCCCTTAATGAATTTATTTACCATTATCAAGTATTACGTAATCTAACGAATTCTATTTCTATTTCAACTTCAATTTACATTGAGACATTTCTTCCATTCTACTTCAAACCAATTACCTTAATGAATTAATTGAATTCATTTTCTTTACCAAACTAACACATCATTTACTTTTAGAAATGAAACCAGCACATAGTACATTTATTCCTTCCTATTTATTTACTCCTTAACCTTATCTATGCTCAACTCACTTGCACCATGCAAACTCAATTAAGCTTTTCCATTAGGAGTCCTTACTTTCTATTTTCATTTCAATATAATAATAGAAAGAGTGTAAAGTACTTAACCATAAATTGATAACCAACATAAACCATTTAATGAATCATTTTAGCCACAAGTTTAACTTCCACAAATTATCATCTATAACCTTGCAAACATCTAGTAAATGATTTATATTAAAACCTAGTTTGAATAACCAGACATCACTCACATTGAACTATACATTTAAGAAATCACATCCCATTACTTCTTTCAATAACATACATGTTTCATTTTTCCTTATTATTTCACTTGGAGATACCCTTGAACTCTTAGCATATCTTTTTACTAACCATATATCAAAACAAGTTTCCATTTAAAGAAGTTTACATCCATAAGTACTTTCATTACAAAGGTTTTCATAAAACCATTACTTTCAATTTCATTTAAAATTAACAAGGAGATATAAGGTAGGAATTAATCATTGATTTAACCATATTCAATCCCCTTTTCAAATTCATAATTCTACCCTTCCCTTATACATAACTTATTTCTTACAATTTCCTTTTACAAACATAATTACAGTTACTGCACATTGCCTGAAGGCATATAGAAAGATTATTACATCAAGTTTCCCAAAGCTCACCATAAATATTTACATTTGGATAACAAAAGATAGAGGTACATGATACAAGAACAAAATCTTCACCACTGAACAACTCAAAATCTAAGCCACGACATGAACCATGAAAAATACTTCGAAAGAAATTTGCCACCCAACCATGTGAAACTAATAAAGTTTCACCCCCGTGCTAGGAGATAGAACCAAGGTACTCTCAGGACCTTAAGGAAATCTAAGTGTCAAATACCCATAAATCCAAGACTCAAAAGAACAAGAATAAAACATATAAAATATCATCATACTATAACACTGAGGTTAAGGTTCTAGGAGACCACCTAAGTGAGTGTCATCCCACAACCTGTGTATTGGGATCCACCCTGGCAACCATGTAACCCTGGTCCCCCCTTTATGAATAGAGATACAACCTAGTAGTTATCCCTGGTCCTAGTACTCCAATCAAATTTGTGTGGCCATTATTATATTTTCTTTCATTATCTTTTGAATCCCCCCTTCCCAGGTTAATTTTTAATGTTATCACTTTTTACAAACCCACCCATAGGATCATTTGGCAACCACTTTAGGGTTCCAACACCTATGGTGATCCAATCACTTAGGGTTCCTATTCCCTTACCCCATCACAAGACAAAGATACAAAATAACACTTCCATGTACTGATCCATAGGTTTAGGAAACTCCCCTATGCACTCAGGCCCTCAGAGTTGGTCCTAACCCTAACCATATACATAATAGGAACCATTGGAAGGATGTCTATCACAAAACACCTCAAAGAAAAGCACAAGACTTTCCACATGCATATGTACAACTTTCCACATCTTATTTATAGGTCTAGAGAACCCTCTCGTGCGCACAGGCCATTGAGATGAGTCCTAGCCTCATAAACTAAGCTCACTTATATGCCAAGTGTAAAACATAATAAGTACACCATAAAATCTCAAAAAATAAAGTAATGAACATACATAGGGGATACAAACTTCCACATGAATTAACAAAACATTATGATAAACTTAAAGCAATAAAATGAACATTAAAAGATGCAGGCAGAGACTAGGATCAAGTGTGGAAGATACAAACCAAACCCCAAGCCAAACATGTACCCAACACTGAAATCCATGACTCTAAAGTTTTCACAATAGGTCTAAATAGAAAATAAAAGTAATATAAATTATAAATTAATAAATATTGATGGGGAAAAGATTGTGCTATAAACTAATGAACCTGCAAGAATCTATGCATGACTATTTCTATATGACTGTCATAAAAATACAGTCTCAGTGCAGTAAGCATAACATTATTTTTTAAGCATTGGATTTTTCTAATTTTGATATATGTTGGATAAAACCTACTTTTCTACACTCTCACTAGAGAGACTATAAAAATAATGACTGGTTCGAAAGTTATAAATAATATAGTATGGATATTTAAAAATAAACCAGAATACTTTGTGTATTTTCAATTAACTTATTTTTCATTATCATCCAAATAAAAAAATCATTCCACAGAATAAAATTGCAGACCATATGAACAATATAAATATTTAATAATACACACATATACACAGATAAATATATCAAATTATGATTATATAATCAATCATATACTTCCATGAAAGATTTTATAAAACCAAAAACCATAAAACCATACACATTCTACTTCTCGGAAACACATAGAAATACACAGAACATAAGACATTTATATTTTATTTTTCAATACATAGTAAACAATCAAATATCAATCTAATAACATATCATTTAAATAATCAAACACACATGAACACATATGAGAATTCATCCCAGTTAAGACCCTACCTGGGTCCTATGGAGAATTCTCTTCCCTTGGCTGGAGACTCTCTGCAAATCTTCAAGCCTTGAGTAGATAGCCTCCTGGAGAGCTTCCTCTAGCAATCCAATTCCAAACAATACACACACTCTTGTCTTAGAAAAAAATAAAAGACTCTCAAACTCATAGAAACTTCAAATAAATTTCTGAAAAATATTTGCAGACAACTCCCCAAAATCTTCCAAAAATTCTCCTTTTTTAAAACCACACAAAATTGTAATTGTTTATCCTCCAACTATGTGGTTGGGGAAGTTGCTTTACCGAAAGCAACTTCTCCAACTTCCATAGTTGGTTGAAAAATTAACCAAAACATTCCTGTAAAAGATTTAATAAAGTTTTAATAAATTTAATTAAAATAGCTTAAAAAAGAAAACCATAACAAGAAAGTCAAACAAATAACTTTTAAGGAAAACACATAGCACATACGGAGACCAACTAGCCTAACTTCTAGGAGGTCTTGAGTTCAACTCCCTCCTAGATAGCTAGTTTTACTACAAACAACATTTCTTTTATTAATTACTATAATTACTTATTATTTTCATTTTTTATTTAATACGCTTCATTCAATACATTTTATTTAATTTACTTTATTTATTTATTAAAATACCATCTTCACAAGCAATTTAAAACATATAAATAATATTATTTATATAAGCATGGGTATATGTGTGTGCACCCACATATACACATACCTATATAACACACAATCAATTATAACAAATATATAAAATAAATAATATAAATATATAGATATATATATACAAGGACAATTATAACTCACAACATCAAATCATAAGACCACATCACATACTACATTCAAATCCCCCAACTAGGGTAACCTCCTAAAAAAAATCTAAGTCCACAGGTAACCTTGAGAGTAACCTTGGTAATATCTCCACACAACAACAGCTCAAGGATTTTTTAAGGCATGCTCAGACTTGTGTAGCTAGGTGGAGTCGATACTTGGTACCTGCATCCTGCAACACCAACCGACCTACATACATATATATTTATATATAAACAAATAGTGGCAAACAAGGAGGGAGAGTGCGACATCATGTGGACCTCTTGTAGGAGTAACTAAAACTACCTTTCCTCATCCTACATTCACATCAAACATTGACATAAACAAATCATAAATGGATTAGCGTGATTAGTACTAGAATAATCTCTATTTCATATTGCATCATAACATAATCATGTAAATTTAAATTATCTATTGACTTTCACAACCCAATTTAATCATCAAGCATGTACTCATAATGTCTTATTACCGAAACAAATCACACAATCCTCACTATACAAATCATGTCTAATCTTGAGTATAACAAGTAACATCGTTAGAATAAGTAACACATCTAACCCCTTTAAGTTCAATTATAATTAATTAACTTAAGATAATCTTAAATATTAATAATGAGCATTAATTTCACATAGAAGCATATAAGTCTATTAGGTGATCCTTTTAGCATTAAGGTCCTAAACTATCACTGACACACAAGAAGATGTATAGGAACATACCTACACAATATTATTATTTTCCACATTAACATATTAAGTTATAATGATTAGGAAGAAACTATCTCAAGAAGGATCATTCTGTTAACCATGAAATCACTTATAACAGGATCTAACTTCCTAGAGAGCATAACCAATATTGATAGGGTTGGAGGGGCATTATACCTCAAGCATGGACTGAATAGTCCTCTTGGGGGGTTATAGTGGGTGTAGTGGGATAGGTGGACAATAGTAATCTAGGCCACATGGAGTTTAGACTCACACATGTGGTCCTTTTTGTGCATGTGGTGCCATGGGGCGCTTAGCTCGAGATTGTCCTCAGGGTGAGATAGCAGGTAGTCAGCGTATGGAAGCATCAGAGCCTATAGTTGGGGACTTTGGCAAGGCTCACAAATTTTTTGCAATATTTGATAATCACCAGGTAGAGCATCAAGCCACAGTTATAGAGGCTATAGGTATGATTAGAGGTAGTAGTGTTACCATTTTGTTTGATTCTGGAGCTACTAATTCTTTTATATCTCCATTGGCAGTGGAGCATTGGAGGCTAGTGGCAGCTAGGCAGGAAGTTTATTGGGAGGTCGAGTTAGCATCAGAGTCTAGAGTGTCATTCAAATCCTTGGTGAGGGATTTTCAAGTGTAGATTGGTGATGTGACCACCACTTTAGACCTTTGTATCATACCTCTTGAATCTTATGACATAAGACTTGGCATGAATTGGCTATATGCCCATAGAGATAGGTTAGATTGTCTTCAAAAGAGGATTGAGTGTCTAGGTGATCATGGCACACCTGTTATGATTTACAGGATTTAGAGAGGTATATCTCTTCATATGATCTCTTCCATTTAGCTTAAGAGAAGCATGCAAAAGGGATGTCAATTATTTACCATTACCATCAGTAACAGAGATGATGAGGAAAGGGAACCATCTCTTGATGATTATCCTATACTTCAAGAGTTTGTAGATGTGTTTCCTATTGAGTTTCCAGGTATGCCTCCTCATAGAGAAGTGGATTTACACATTGATCTCATGCCATGAGCTTCTCTAGTTTCAAGGGCACCATACAAAATGACCACTAGTGAGCTTAATGAGCTCAAGATCCAGTAAGAAGAAATTTTGGAGAAAGGACACATTTTCCCTAGTGTTTCACCTTGGGGTTCACCCATCATCTTTGTTAAGAAGGATGGATCATTGCGGTTATGTATGGATTACCAACAATTGAATAAGTTGACCATCAAGAATCAATATCCGCTTCCCAAAATTGATGATTTATTTGATCATCTTCAGGGTGCTAAATTGTTTTCCAAGATTGATCTTAAGTCATGATACCACCAATTACAAATTGTGGATAGCGATATCCCCAAAACTTCTTTTTGTACCAGATATGGGAATTATGAGTTCACAATTGTACTATTTGATCTCACGAATGCTCCAACTATTTTCATGAACCTTATGAAGGGGATTTTTCGTACCTTTCTTGATAAGTTTTTAGTTATGTTCCTTGATGATATTTTGATATATTGTCGAGATGAGGAGGAGTACGAAGAGCACTAAGGTAGGTATTACAGTTTCTTAGAGACAATTAGTTGTAAGGAAACTTGTCTAAATGCATGTTTTATAGATCTGAGATTCATTACCTTGGGCATGTCATTTCAGGAGATAAAATCTCAATTGATCCATCTAAGATTAGAGCCATCATGGATTGGCCTGCACCTACCTCTGTGACCGAGGTCAGGATTTTTATGGGATTGGCAGGCTACTACAGGAATTTTGTAGAAGGATTTCCTAGAGTGGCTCATCCCATTACATCTCTTCAATGAAAGGGAAATAAGTTTGAGTGGACTGAGAAGTGTGAGAGGGCCTTTTAAGAACTCAAGAAAGCACTTTCTAGCGCACCTATTATTGTAGTGCTTGATCCTTTGGCATATTTTATTGTATACATAGATGGTTCCTTGAATAGTTTGGGAACAATTCTTATGCAAAATGGGTGATCCATTGCATATGAGTCTAGGAAACTTAAGATTCATGAGCTTAATTACCCCACTCATGACCTTGAGTTAGCTATAGTGGTTCATGCATTAGTGAGATGGTGACACTTCCTTTTGGGTCATCATTTTGAGCTCCATTCAGATCATCAAAGCTTGCAGTATATTTCCCTCAGCCAAACCTGAATGCACATCAGTGGAGATGGATGAAATTCCTTTGTGAGTATAATTTTGACGTCCACTACGTCAAGGGCAAGGAAAATATGGTTGCAAATACTTTGAGTAGGAGATGACATGGGGCCTACTCTATGACTACAGGTGGGTATGTGCAAGATCATAAGGGGCCAAACTATGCCCTTAAGTGGCAATGAAAAATTAGCAAATCAGGGTTAGTCAACTTGAAGTGAAAATTTCAACTAGCTATGAACCTAATATAAAAAAATTGTAAGAATAGAATCTATAGAAAATTGAATGTAGTTTCTAAACTACTAGGCCTTTTTTGAGAAAAAGTTAGTATGATTGGTGAAAAGTATAGATTTCAATGCAGCAGTACAAAAATTTCAGGAAAAAAATAAGAAGTAGGTGTATGTTTGACCACCTTAATCATAATCAAATGATAATATTTTATTATAAGATTTTATATATAAGTAGTAGACTCCTGCTTGGATGTGACGCATATTTTTTTGTAATTTTATTCCAAAAAAATAATTAATTATGAATTTTCTACTACAACATTTTCAGAATAAAAAAAACTCCTATGTCTGACCACCTTAACTCATTCAAAACTTTACAAAATTCAAAAAAACAAAAAAATTCCTTATAGTAGGCGAAGCATAGAATGTGACACATTTTTTGGATTTCAAAAATGTTATACCGTTTGAAAGTTATAGTCATTTTTTAATCAGTATATAAATCAGCACTTTAGAGGTAGCTCAATTGAAAAATAACTAATAATTACTTACCGAATTCAAAATTTGACAGCAATTATATCGATAGAAAGCTGATAATCTCCTTAAGATACCCTTTTCATTTTATCAAATTCGGGTGAAAAAAAATTCATCAGCTACATTGTCAAAGTCTGGAACTCAGAGAAACAGGGGAAAAACATGTATTTGAGACATTCCAATAGTTGACCATGTAGGTTTGGTGCACAAAGCAATACCAAGCCTAATCAGTACCTGATATTTACCCGAACATGACGCACAATTTTGAATTTTCACTTTGCCTCCACTTTCTCCCTCCCATTTCTCCATCCTTCATAAACATATATATATTAGATATATTAAATATTATATAATATCAATTATATATTAAATGTTATATAATATATATTTTACATTAAATATTATTTAATATATATTAATATTAAAAACTATATATTAGATTATATATTATATATATTAAATATTATATAATATACATGTTACATTAAATATTATTTAATTATATAGTAATATGAAAAACTATATATTAGATTATATATTATATATTAAATATTATATAATATACATTTTACATTTTAAATATTATTTAATATGATTCTAAGCATGAGCATGAGTCCCTACAGGGGCATAGTTGTGCCTTTTACAGGCACCGAAAACCCTAACTACACAAAAATGGAGGCTTTGAAGAATAGTTCACTGGAGGTGGATTATAGAAGCAGATGGCAAGAGAATCACTTTATTTCCACCGCCTATGGCTGTGAAATGGTATATTTCCCTCCATTTTCAATCAGAATGCTAAATTGCAAAGTTTCTTGAAATAGATTCTGGTCATCAGACAATTGTACCATGCCTGTTGATAATCCGACAGCTCAACAGAGTCATTGGGAGGTTAAACAAGAACAACCAGACGGACCTTTGAACCGATCAAAGATTATGGAGAGTGGGGAAGGGTTTGGTAAAATGAGCAGTTGTACTGGAAATTATGCAGGCGTGATAGAACTGACCGCATTAATAAATTTAAAGAAGAGATCAGCGATGGCGTGACATTATGAGGAAAGGCTTGTCGTTTCGATGGTGCTGCCCTGATATTATGAACAATGTCTTGCTGCTTTAATGCCAGCACCGCCTCTATCTCAGACTTTCACCATTGCTTCTCATCAGTACTCTAAGATATGGCAAGGATTGTGGGCTTTTGCATAGCATAGTCCATCATAAATTCTCTATAAATCATCATGCGTTCCAGTATCCTACGGGTTTCTGAATGACTTACTTGAAGAATTTAATTTTTACCATAATTTTGGATCCATGGATTGTCATTTTATGCTTGGAGAGAAGTTGCGGATTGCAAGAATTTGATAAATTTGGTTTATCTCATTTTCTTTCTTTGCCATTTCTAAGTAATATGATTTTGCTTTTGTCCATCTTAAATGATTTTGCTTGAAGTTAATGAATTTTTTTAGATGATTTTGTCTGAAGTTTTAATGAAATTTCTTCCATGGATGCTAATGAAATCTCTTCCATGAATACTAATAAGATGTTTAAATTCAGAGTTAATAAATTCTACAGCTTGAATGTTCTTTGTTGTAGAAGGTTATTTTCATGGTTTGTGATTCATGCTATTCCTTAATAGTTTCATTCTTAAAAGAATTCATAACTAGGTTTTCCATAGCCAATTTTCTTCTTGATCGTTGCAATATTTTCTCCTCCACTGAACATTTTGTAATCAGTTGATATACAATTACATTATTCTCTTGGCCAATTCTATGGGCTCATGGTTGAGCATAGATCCACAAAAGGGTTGAAATCTGGATCTGGTGGAAGAGTAGTATTAGCAAAAAGTCATTCCCTAACATCTCATTTGGGTCATGGGAACTCCCTAGGGGTCCTAGTATGCCTTATCACGTGTTAGGAACCCTACGGAGTCCACATGACCCCTTTTGACACATTGGAATGCTCAAGACCCCTTAAGACACACTTGAGCATTCCAATGTGTCAAAAGGGGTCAAGTGGACTCCCTAGGGGTCCTAGTACACCTTATCATGCATTAGGACCCCTAAAAAGTCCCCATGACCCCTTTCAATACATTGGAATGCTCAAGTGTTTCTTAAGGGGTCCTAGGACCCCTTCGGACACACTTGAGCATTCTAATGTGTCAAAAGGGGTCAGGGGGATTCCCTAGGGGTCCTAATACGCCTTATCATGTGTTAGGACACCTAGGAAGTTCCAATGACCCCTTTTGACACAATGGAATGCTCAATTGTGTCTTAAGGGGTCCTACAACCCCTTCGAACACACTTCAGCATTTCAATGTGTGAAAAGGGGTCATGGGGACTCCCTCAGGGTCCTAATGTGTGATAAGGCATACTAAGACCCCCAAGGAGTCCCCGTGAACCCTTTTGACACATTGGAATGCACAAGTGTCAAAAGGGGTCACGAGGACTCCCTAGGGGTCCTAACACATGATAAGGTGTACTAGGACCCCTAGGGAGTCCCCATGACTCCTTTTGACATATTGGAACACTCAAGTGTGTCTTAAGAGGTCCTAAGACCCCTTAATAAACACTTGAGCATTCCAATGTGTCAAAAGGGGTCATGGGGACTTCCTAGGGGTCCTAACACATGATAAGGTGTACTAGGACCCCTAGGGAGTCCCCATAACCCTATTTGACACATTGGAATGCTCAAGTTTGTCTTCAAGGGTCTTAGGACCCTTCAGACACACTTGAGCATTCCAAAGTGTCAAAAGTTGTCATGGGGAAACCCTAGGGGTCCTAGTATGCCTTATTAGGCATTGGGACCCCTACGAAGTCCCCATGACCCCTTTTGACACATTGGAATGCTCAAGTGTGTCTTAAGGCATCCTAGGACCACTTTGGACACACTTGAGCATTCCAATGTGTCAAAATGGGTCATGGGGACTCCCTAAGGGTTGTAACATGTGATAAGGCATACTAGGACCCCTAGGGAGTCCCCATGATCCCTTTTGACACATTGGAATGTTAAAGTGCATCTTAAGGGGTCTTAGGACCCCTTTGAACACACTCGAGTGTTTGAAAGTGTAAAAAGGGGTCATGGGGAATCCCTAGGGGTCTTAAAATTCCTTATCATGCATTAGGACCCCTAGGAATTCCCCATGACCCCTTTTAACACATTGGAATGCTCAAGTGTGTCTTAAGGGGTCATAAGACCCCTTCGGACACACTTGAGCATTTTAATGTGTCCAAAGGGGTCATGGGGACCCCCTAGGTGTCCTAATGTGTGATAAGGCATAGTAGGACCCCTAGGGACTCCCCATGACCCCTTTTGACACATTGGAATGCTCAAGTATGTTCGAAGGGGTCTTAGGACCCCTTAAGACACACTTGAGTATTCTAATGTGTCAAAAGGGGTCATGGGGACTCCCTAGGGATCCTAACATGTGATAAGGCATAATAGGACCCCAAGGGAGTCCCCATGACCCCTTTTGACACATTGAAATGCTCAAGTGTGTTTTAATGACTCGTAGGACCCCTTAAGATAGACTTGAGCATTCAAATGTGTCAAAAGGGGTCATGGGGACTCCCTTGGGGTCCTAGTACACCTTATCATGCATTAGGACCCCTAGGGAGTCCCCACGAACCCTTTTAACACATTGGAATGCTCAAGTGTGTCCGAAGGTGTCCTAGGACCCCTTAAAACACACTTAAGCATTCCAATGTGTCAAAAGGTGTCATGGGGACTCCCTAGGGGTCCTAATAATCCTTATCATGTGTTAGGACCCCTAGGGACTCCCCATGACCCCTTTTGACACTTTGGAACACTCAAGTGTGTCCAAAGGGGTCCTAGGACCCCTTAAGACACACTTGAGCATTCGAATGTGTCAAAAGGGGCCATGGGGACTCCCTTGTGGTCCTAGTATGCCTTATCATGTGTTAGGAACCCTACGGAGTTCCCATGACCCCTTTTGACACATTAGAATGGTCAAGTGTGTCTTAAGGGGTCATAAGACACCTTCGAACACACTTGAGCATTCTAATGTGTCAAAAGGGGTCATGGGGACTCCCTAGGGGTCCTAATGTGTGATAAGGCATACTAGGACCCCTAGGGACTCCCCATGACCCCTTTTGACATATTGGAATGCTCAAGTGTGTCTTAAGGGACACCTTAAGACACACTTGAGCATTCCAATATGTCAAAAGGGGTCATGGAGAGTCCTTAGGGGTCCTAATGTGTGTTAAGGCATACTAGGACCCCAAGGGAGTCCCCATGTCCCCTTTTGACACATTGGAATGCTCAAGTATGTCTTCAGGGGTCGTAGGACCCCTTAAGACACACTTGAGCATTCCATTGTGTCAAAAGGGGTCATGGGGACTCCCTTGGGGTCCTAATATGCCTTATCACGCGTTAGGACCCCTAGGGAGTCTTGAGGAAACCTTTTGACACATTGGAACACTCAAGTGTGTTCAAAGGTGTCCTAGGACCCCTTAAAACACACTTGAGCATTCCAATGTGTCAAAAGGGGTCATGGGGACTCCCTAGGGGTCCTAGTAAGCTTTATCATATGTGAGGACCCCTATGGCATCCCCATGACCCCTTTTGACACTTTGGAACACTCAAGTGTGTCCGAAGGGGTCCTAAGACCCCTTAAGACACACTTGAGCCTTTCAATGTGTCAAAATGGTTCATGGAAACTCCCTAGGGGTCGTAGTATGTCTTATCATGCGTTAGGACCCCTATGAAGTCCCCATGAGCCCTTTTGACACTTTGGAATTCTTAAGTGTGTTCGAAGGGGTCCTAAGGTCCCTTAAGACACACTTGAGCATTCCAATGTGTCAAAAGGGGTCATGGGGACTCCCTAAGGGTCCTAGTACACCTTATCACGTGTAAGGCCCCCTAGGGAGTCCCCATGAACCCTTTTGACACAATGGAATGCTCAAGTGTGTCCGTAGGTGTCCTAGGACCCCTTAAAACACACTTGAGCATTCCAATGTGTCAAAAGGGGTCATGGGGACTCCCTAGGGGTCCTAGTAAACCTTATCATGCGTTAGGGCCCCTAGGGATTCCCCATGACCCCTTTTGACACTTTGGAACACTCAAGTGTGTCCAAAAGGGTCCTAGGACCCCTTAAGACACACTTGAGCATTCCAATGTGTCAAAAAGGGTCATGGGGACTCCCTTGGGGTCCTAGTGCACCTTATCACACGTTAGGACCCCTAGGGAGTCCCCATGACCCCTTTTGACACATTAGAATGCTCAAGTGTGTCTTAAAGGGGACCCCTTAAGACACACTTGAGCATTCTAATGTGTCAAAAGGGGTCATGGGGACTCCCTAGGTGTCCTAATGCATGATAACGTGTACTAGGACCCCTAGGGACTCCCCATGTCCCCTTTTGACACATTGGAATGCTCAGGTGTGTCCGAAGGTGTCTTAGGACTCCTTAAGACACACTTGAGCATTCTAATGTGTTGAAAGGGGTCATGGGGACTCCATAGGGGTCCTAACACATGATAAGGCATATTAGGTGTATGAAAATTAGATGTCTAACTACTAGAGATGATAAATTAACTATTAAAAGCCAATAAATCTATCTAATGCAAATACAATGCACAATGCAAAGTAACTATGAAATGATGAAACTAAATTAATTACCTTCACCTACCATGTAGCTTGTCTCCATTGTCCTCCTAGCCTATATTTCTTGAAGATGTTGAGCTCTCAGATTTTCAAATGAAGCCCTTTCCCAAGATGATCACCAAAGTGTGGAGATTGAATGAAATGAGTGCACAATAACTTTTATGCAAACTAATGGATGAAATGCAAATGAAATGGTGATAGTATGAATTGATTGCTCTTAGAATGCTTGGATGCTTGATTGCTTGATTGCTTGAATTCTTGAATGCCTATTATCAAAATACCTATTAGCTCTCAAATGGGAAATGTGGCTCCTTTTATAGAGTTTTGGAGGATCTAGGCCTAGGTGGCACAATCCTACAGTTGAGAATGAAAGGTGGAAGATCCTAGGTCTAGGATTGACTTGGTTGAAGGAGTTGAGAGAAAGGGGGATGTAGTTGGAATGTGAGAGGAATAATAGGGATGATGTTCCTCTCACATTGACATGGAGGAGAAGAAGGTGGAAGGGAAAGACACATGTCAAGTGTCTCACAAAGACCAAAGAGAGAAAGAGGGAGAGATCTTTTCCTCATGAGGACTCTTTGCACAAGTGTCCTATAAGTCACCTTTGACCCTTAGAGGTGGTTTGAGAAGCCCCTTAGGATTAGGGCATGTCTCTTGACTTGGTTGTTGAGAGGACATGTGGTCATGAGACTAAGTCCTATGAGGCCACATAGCTCTTGAGAATAGGACATGTGTTGGTGAGGATAATTGTAAATAAATAATTAATAATAATTATTTATCTTAGCCAAAGTGATGTGTCAGGTGACTAGGTAGGTAAGGTGGACTAGGAAACTTAGTCATATTTAGGTGATTGTGTATTTAATTAAATCACTTTAATAAGACTAATTAGAAGACTTAGGATAGAAGAATAGACTATAGAGAATTCACTAAATAAATTAAATAATTTATTTAATAAATAGAGGACTAATTATTAATTAAATAATAAATATTTAATTAATTTATCAAGTCAATAGTAATTAAATAATTAATATTTAATTAATTAATGAAGCCATTTTTAGGTGTATACATTTTTCCCCTCTTTGAAATAATGTGCTGGTCACATTGTTTCAAAGAAAATTCAAGCATTTTTGCCAAGCATTTTTGCCCTTGCCCCAGACAATGTCTAAAATGACGTAAGCATGCCCCCTCAACAGATTGATTAATAATGTGTGTTTTATTTTTTATTTTGATTAATCAATCTCATGAAAGAAACAAGAGAAAAGGTGGGTGAAAATGGGGTGAAATGGAATAAAAATGAGAGATAGGGTCCACACACCAAGCACAAGGGTCCACAGGCTACAAATAGGGCTTAGGGGTCCACAATAGGCTCATTGTGCACACTTGTTATTTGGAGATCAGAGCGTGAGAGAGAGAAGAGAAAAGCCACCAGGATGCCATTCCCGTTGTTAGATCACTGCTTCGAGAGAGTCAGACGCTTCCAGCGACCACCTGATTTGGGTGAACCGGTAGGTGACTCGATCCTGCTTTGTGATTTCATGATTTGATGCATGTTAGATTAGAATTTTAGCATGTTTAGGGTGGATTTAATGATAGAATTAGATTAGAAATTTTTTGGTTTTAGGCGAAGGTTGAATGCGCAATTTTGGCGCACCAATGCGCAGAAACTAGCAATGTTTGCACAAAAAAATAAAACTTTTTGCGCATGCATTTAGGGTAGCTACGCATTCATACTAAAGGAATGTTAGACTTGCACAAGTGTTAAATAAAAATGCACATATGAAAAATCAGCACATTTGTGCAGAGTTGTGGCACAAATGTTCAATAAAACTGTGCTTGTGTCAAAACCTGCGCATTTGTGCAAAATTATTGCACAAATGGCAAGAAAAATTGCGCATAGGTAAAAACCTATGCAAATGTTAAATAATGCTGCACATACATGTGTTAATGCTGCGCATGTGTTTGAAGTGATAGAATGTGGTCAAACTTGATGTCGATAAGCCGATTGGATCTATCGGCGATTGATTTTGATCGATTTGATCAAGATAGGCAACATTGTAGCATGTTCGCTAGTTAACCAGTCTTGAACATAGATAATTGATAGAATCATCTGTTGAAACACGTGATAATAACATGTTTGAAATTGATATGATAGGATAGATGGATTGATAGATCAATTTATCAAAATCTGATAGGTTGATTGTTGTTGACTTGAATAGGAGGATACCATAGATAGTTTGATGTCACAGGAGAGATATCCCGTCACATAGAATCTGAGACCAGCACTGTCAGAGACTGACAGACTGTTGATTGGCACATCTAGATTATATTATGTGATTTACACGCCCGAGATTCAGGTGAATCTGAGTATGATGATAGCATTAGTAGAGCGATGGCACTCGAAAATGAGTACCTTCCATCTTCTGACAGGGGAGATGGCAGTCACATTAGAGGATGTATATCGCATCCTCCATCTTCCCATCACAGGTGAGCTAGTACAGTATGATCAGCATGGTGGAGTCACAGAGTGTAGAGCCATCTTCGGTGATGATGATATAGAGGATGGAGAGATCAACTAGGAGGACATGGTTGATTTGTATGATCCTCTACCAGTAGTGCTAGCAGAAGCGATTGGGGGATTTGTATGCCCTGATCATAGATCACATGGATTTGGAGTTGGATGGGGCCGCACATTATAGCGAATGATGGAGGGGACCTGATTTTCTTGGGGTGTGTGTTTATTAGCACATCTTTATCATGACATGCATCAGGTGGTGTATCATAGGGGTGCATCTCTATTAGCAGGGGTGACACTGCTCCATGTTTGGGCATGGGAGCACATTGCAGTGACATGACCAGTGGCCATCAGATTTTGGGGTGCAGGACAACCCTACATTCACTTATATTCCTCAGTTTTGTCTCAGGCAAAACTGGGCCATTTAGAGTTCTAGTGATATACATTTGATACATTAGATATAGTGATATGGAGACCATACTTAGGTTGTGAGCCATGGGATGATGAGTGGCAGCTTAGTTTTTTCTTTGAGTCATGGTGGCTGATAGGTCAGACACTGTTTATCATTGAGCGATAGCTGGTTAGTCAGGTCCTGAGACAGTTTGGCAGGATACAAGGCATGCCACAGGGAGTGACAGAGCATGCTCGTACTCATCAGGAGAGATGAGACTGGGGGCCCATGGCATCATTTGATGTTTCTTGGTAGGATTTTTTGGATGCCCCATTCTAGGCATGGTCGATGAGATCGACAGTGGTAGACCCAGGGATGACTACTAATTTAGAGCAATTTTTGAGGGATTTTCTGGTTCCATAGATTACAGATCCAACAGTGAGGCCTCCAGAGAGAGATCCTATAGAGAGACGATGGGGGAGACTTCGAGGGAGAGATAGATGTCAGTGAGGGAGATGAGGTGGTGGTGATGGTGGAGGAGATGGAGGAGGAGATGATGGTGGAGATGGAGGGAGAGGGGATAGGGCAGGACCTCGAATGAGAGGAGGTGGTGTGAGGCAGAGGGGATTGATGCCACCTCCAGCTAGACAAGGACAGAGACAGCCTCCGACACAGCCAGCTATAGGAGCTCCACTATAGGTACTAGTCCCTTCGGCATAGATACCAGTTGCCCCAGTATAGGGACTAGCTGTACCGGTATAGGTGCCATAGGTATAGGTTAGGGGATAGGATGAGGTAGATGTGTTATTAACTAAGGGTGGAGTGGTACAGGGTGGATAGATCCCTGATGACATATGGGATGAGTAGGACGTGGAGATGCCAGATGTAGGGGCACAGGATGAGCAGGCTGAGATGGAAATCAGGGGACAGGATCCCTATTTTCAGAGAGATGCTATGAAGGAGGACCCAAATACTGATGCACTGCTAGTTTGACTAGCAGTTACATAGGTGCAGGCAGATTGGGTTCCAGGCCTGGAGAGACAAATAGAGAGGATGGGTAGACAGATGGATGTGCTTAGAGCTGAGCGGGATTCAACGGTAGAGAGACTCAGAGAGTCAGAGATGCTTTTGGATGAGTTGCAATGCACAGAGGAGTTAGGTCCTCATAGAGATAGTCTAAGAGCCATGATATGAGCTGGGAAGGAGATATCCTACTGGCGAGAGGCATATAGACAGGTAGTTCCTAGGGATCAGTGGATTGGGAGCTTCAGAGAGAGCTCAGTGGCAATGAGGACAGCAGTACATGAGAGACAGACACTAGTTGGTAGTGTATGTGTATCATCACGTCCTCCTAGAGAACCCACAGGTTCAGGAGACCAAGGTGGATCCTTAGGAGCAGGTGGTTTAGTAGCACAGGGCCTTATTGTAGCTCACAGACAGCGATAGATAGACTCAGGAGGTAGTGGGTCATAGATACCACTTGTATACACATTTTGTATCATATTATCATTGTATCATTATATATTGACTTGATAGACACTGACTGTAGACACATTGTTATTGATTATATATCATGGGACATTTGGACAGTTTGGTTGTATTTATGGACTTTATATGATTTTGACTCTATATGATTGATACAGTTCTATCATGATTTTCTATGATGTTTATATACATATGCGTACTGACATATGCAGGATGTGATAATTTACTTTTATATGCATGGAATGGATGTCTTAAAATGCAAAATGATTGATTTTCTATATGATGCTAATGGATAAATAATCTAATATATGACGATATAAATGCATGTTCTGAATGATATTCACTAATGCTATGTGATGATAAATGCAATGATGTAAAAACAATGTGAATAATGTAAAATGAATGGGTACTAAATGCATGATGATACTAAATACATGTAATGAACAATAAATGATATTGTAACACAAATGGTATCTAATAGAATAAATGAAAATGTACCTAGGATGATTGACAACATGATAAAATGAAATGAGATGAAATGGTAACTATAACAAATATCCAATGAACACACCTAATAATAATTATGCATGTCTTAAAATGATTAAAGTGGAAAGTATTTTTGGTTGTCCAAATGTCCTCAACTAAAATAACAATGTTCTTGACACAAGAAGAATGGACTTAGGAAAAATAGATAACCTAATGGGAAAGATAGCCCACAAAACCTTATAAAAGGAGCACTGCTATGCAATTCATGAGATGGTAAAATGCAATGCAAAATGAAATATGAAATGAGTATCTCCACAACTTTAGGTAACATCTTAGAACTTCATAATAATTTGAATTTTATTTTCATCATTGAGCTCGTTATGTTGCAAGAAAATGCAAGCATCATGGTATAATTAAACCAGGATGACTTGAGCACTTCTCGCATAAAGTTTAATATTGCAAACTTGACAAGCATCTAGGTATAATTGAATCAAGATGACCTGAGTTTCATTTGCGTAATAGACAAGGAATATTTCCCCCCTCCATTGGGGAACAAATATTTGGAGTCAAGGTATGCGATGGCATATCACCATAAATAGTATCTGTAGAACAACATGATTTGTATGTTGTCAATACTATGAAATGGATGAAGGCACTTACACACAGACACCCCAATTTACTCGTTCCTTCAATTTCATCAGAAAATACCCCACAAACAGCAATCAAAGAAAATATCATGCCTCATCCCGGCTATTCTAATCAATGACATATGGGAGTTTCAAACTCATGTCAAAAATATCTCAGAATAACATAGGAAACACGATAACAATGAAATCCAAATATGAATGCATAATCTACAACAAACCATTCTAACATGCCTACCATGAATACACATTTCTTTTGCCAAAAGATAGATTTAAGATTTTTTGATCAGATCAATTGATGATGGATAGTCAAGATGTATAGATAAGCAGTCACATTTCGAAGGATAGATCATAGATTTCTAATTCAGCATGAAGATACCATTGTGAAAGAATGTTTGATTGTGTTTGCTTGCCTAGTGAAAATACTCCATTTTGTCCTCTAAGAGTCACGACTATCATAGATCCACTTCCCAAACTAGGTCAAGGACATGCCCCCAGCTAGGTGATGGACTGACTTATTATGGATGAAGAAAGACGTAACAAGACTAGGATGAAGACCATGACAAAAGATCAAACTATGATGGGGTTTTATTATGGGTAAATACAATGGATGCTGTATGAACTGGCCATTTTATTATGATATATAGATGGTGGGGACAAGGACTGATTAACTATTTTACTTGTGGATATATACAAATGAATGGACACACTAGAAGAATCCTAATAGATAGAGGAGCTAACTTGTCACACATAGCACCTGTTGCCAGGTTTTCACCACATGCTTTTATTGCAATTTTCTTTTAATTTTGTGATTTTTTTGTATTTTTGATTTTTTTTATTTACAGAATATATATACAGACTATATACATGCCCCTTTCATTGGGATTTCAGGGATAGAACTTCTTGAGATGGATTCTGTTAAGAGGTTCATCCAAGGGATCTCCCTCTGGCGTAGACAACTAATAAGCCCCAGAACCATAGATTGCTATAATCACAAAAGGTCCTAACCAATATGGTTTGAACTTCCCTTCTTTTCATGGTGTTGTTGATTCTTTGGATTTTCTCGAAGGACTAAGTCACCCAACTGAAAGTCTCTGATCTTGACCTTGCTATTATACTGATGGGACAGAAGCTGCTGATAAACTTTCAAGTGGTCATAGGCTCTCTGACGGCATTCATCTAGGAGTTCCAATTTAGTCAAGCGTGCAACTCTATACTCTTCATCAGGAATTAAATCTTTAAGAGTAACACAGAGTGAAGGCAACTCGACCTCAAGGGGCAGGACTGCTTCAGATCCATAAACAAGGGAGTATGGAGTGGCTCCAGTAGGAGTATAGATGGAGGTGCGATAAGCCCATAAGGCTGGGTTTAGTTGGAGATGCCAGTCATGGCTAGCATCATTGACAGTCTTTTGGAGGATTTTAAAAATGGTTTTATTTGATGCCTCAGCTTGGCCGTTTCCTTGGGGATAGCAGATGGTGGAATAGTTATGAGTGATGTGGAATTTTGCGCACAAGTCATCCATGTCTTGATTTTGAAATTGTTTCCCATGATCAGTGATGAGATACATAGGTATACCATATCTGCAAATGATATAGTTTAAGATAAACATGGATATTTGTTTCCCTGTGGCGGTAATCAATGGAACAGCCTCAATCCATTTAGTAAAATACTCCATGGTAGTGAGAATCCATTTGTGGCTGTTGGAAGATGGAGGGTTGATAGCACCCACGAGGTTGAGTCCCCATCGACTAAATGGAAAAGTAGTTGTATAAGGATGTAACTCTTGAGCTGGAGCATGGATAAGGTTTCCATGTATCTGAAATTTCTTGCATGCCCTAGCAAAATGAAAGGAGTCTACTTCCATGGTAGGCCAATAATAACCCATACGCATGAGTTTCTTAGCCAAAGAGGGACCACTCAAATGTGTCCCAAAAATACCCTCATGTACATCACGTAAGGAAAGTTGAGCTTCGTCAAGTTTGAGACATCGCAGGAGAGTACCATCAAAACCTTGTTGATAAAGGGTGTCAAATATTAGGATATAGCGGGAGGTTTGGTAGAGAAAAGTTCATTTTTTATTTCAGGATAGGTCGAGAGGTAGGGTGTTATCTTCGAGGTAAGAATAGATTTTTCCATAGGTTGGGGAGTCATGTCCAATCATATGACATATAATACTCGTATTAGGCTCATCATATGTGGGACAAGTCAGGGATTCCACCAAGAACTCAAAATGGGCCTTGGTATCTTCTATATCAAATAAAGAAGCAATCGTTGCCATGGCATCGGCAGCCTTGTTTTCATGCCGAGGAATCTACTCAAAAGTGATGACAGAGAAATAATTTTTAAAGTCATCAACCATACATTTATATGGTAATAACTTATCATCTTTGGTTTGATAATCATCATTAACCTGGTTGACAATCAGCTGAAAATCTCCGTAGACATTTATTTCAGATGCATTCCATTGTAAAGCCATTTTTAACCCAATCAGCAAAGCCTTCTATTCTGCTACATTATTGGTGCAAGGAAATAACTTGTAAGATTTTGGAATAGTGTATCCTTGTGGCGTGATAAAAAGAATACCAGCTCCTGAACCCTACTGAGTGCATGAGCCATCAAAGTATAATTTCCATGTTTGTGTAGACAAAGCTAAGATATAAGCATCAGGAAACTCTATGTGTATAGGTTGGTCATCCGTTAATGGAGCATCACCTAGTTGATTTGCGATCACTTGACCTTTGATAGCCTTCCACTAGTAAATTTGGCCTCAAATTTTGACCAAGAATTGGTTGAAATTTTGACCGAAATTAGTCGAATTTACGACCAACATTGTCGTCGATCTTTTTTTGTCAAATTTTTGACGTACTTATAATCAGTCAAAATTTCAACTAAAACATAAGTCAAAAATTTGACTGAGTCCATGCTCCAAAATTGTTGTCATTTTTTTTATAATGGTTGAAATTTCGACCAATTGTCGAACAAATTTCCACCTAGGATTGATTGAAATTTTGACCAGTAGCAGCAAAAATTTCCACCAAATGTTGGTCAAAATTTTGATGAAAACATCAAATGTTCAATCGAGATGCTATACGTTTGACGGATGAGATGGTTGAAATTTCAACCATTCAATTGGTGGAAATTTTGTTGTTTTGGTCAAAATTTCGACCATCCTTTGGTGGAAGTTTTTGGTGGCATTGGTCAAAATTTTGACCAATGCTATTTTTTTTTTTTTTAAAATGTTACATACGTAAGGTGCATTTAGAGTTCTTTTCATTAACCTATGATTCATGAGTAGTGGTTTACATGAACCCATCTCTCATGAGAATGAATGGAACAGTTAGCACTCATTGGCTCTAGGTGATGCTTACGGAGGTGAAGCACCGAGACTTTCTGGGAGGTCATCCATCCCAGTACCACTCCAGCTTGAGCACACTTAACTACGGAGTTTCCTCCATGGTTAAACCCACTCTGCTTGCATCCTCATTTGCAAAACCTTCACCAAGTGTTATGCCTTATGAACCATTCATTAGAAATCCCCTTAAGCTCGTCAATTAATAAGTAGGAGATATTTTCCACAGCAAGTCAAATTGTGATATTGCTATCAACATTCAACTGTGTAGTTTTTTGAGTCAAACTCATTGACCTGTGATTCATGAGTAGTGGTTCACATGAACCCATCTCTCATGAGAATGAATGGAACACTTAGCACTCATTAGCTCTAGCTGATGCTCACAGAGGTGAAGCACCGGGACTTCCCGAGAGGTCACCCATCCCAGTACTACTCCAACTCAAGCACACTTAACTATGGAGTTTCCTCCATGGTTAAACCCACTCTGCTTGCATTCTCATTTGCAAAACCTTCACCAAGTGTTGTGCCTTAGGAACCATCGATTAGAAAGCCCCTTAAGCTCATCAACTGGTTCGTAAGGCACAACACTTGGTGAAGGTTTTGCAAATGAGAATGCAAGCAGAGTGGGTTTAACCACGGAGGAAACTCTGTAGTTAAGTGCACTCGAGTTGGAGTAGTACTGGAATGGGTGACCTCTTGGGAAGTCCCGGTGCTTCACCTCTATGAGCATCAGCTAGAGCCAATGAGTGCTAAGTGTTCCATTCATTCTCATGAGAGATGGGTTCATGTGAACCACTACTCATGAATCACGGGTCAATGAGTTTGACTCAAAAAACTACACAGTTGAATCTTGATAGCAATATCACAATTTGACTTGTTGTGGAAAATATCTCCTACTTATTAATTGATGAGCTTAAGGGGCTTTCTAATGAATGGTTCATAAGGCATAACACTTGGTGAAGGTTTTGCAAATGAGGATGCAAGAAGAGTGGGTTTAACCATGGAGGAAACTCTGTAGTTAAGCATGCTCGAGCTAGAGTGGTACTGGGATGGATGACCTCCCAGGAAGTCCCAGTGCTTCACCTCCATAAGCATCACCTAGAGCCAATGAGTGCTAACTGTTCCATTCATTCTCATGAGAGATCCATTTGATAAAGCTTGGTGAAATAACTTCAAACATTTTGAAGCATCTATTGGATTCTGTCACCCAAAAGGAAGATGGATTTCCCAATTCAAAAATTCCCAGCCACCATCTTTAATAAATTTATCTGGATCATCTGAAATGGTCTTCAAAATTGGCTGCCAATTCAAGTTCATTCTACTTTCATAATACTTTATATCCATTGAGTTTAGCCATTCTTTGATGCCATCAAGAGAAGATTGAGGAATAACATCAATGCGGAGTACATCCCGCTTGAAATCTTTGAAAACAATAACCATATCAAATTCCTTTTGCCCAAGTCCTACTCTCTCAAGGTTAACTATCTCAATCTCACTAATGGTTATTACTAAGAAAGGCAATTCCACCAACTCTACCAAATAGTTTACGATAGGAACAATAAAAGCAGAGGCTTTGAAAGGAACTCCATGAAAACCTAGCTCTCTAAATGGTATATCAAACTCCAGTTCAAAATCTTTTAGATGAGGCTGCTCCCATAGCTCTGTTACTCGTTTAACAAACCTTTCAAACTCTCCATTGATTTGATTTTTCCTATCCCTCTCTTGCTGCTCTTCCTCAATTTCATCGGGATCATACATGGACCTTCTTGCCCCTCCTAAAGTTTGGACCACGTCCATTACTTCCACATAAAATTGGACATCCTTAGTCTTCTTAGTTCCCACCATAATATGGTTATGCAAATGAAAATGAAGCAAAGTAATCATCTCCTTCTCTGCTGGCTGGAAGAATGCATTTTTAATATTTTGATACATGATATCAGCTCTCTCTTCTGCTCTCATGGTTGAATACAAAAATCCATTATAGTGGGCCTCCAGAGTTCTAGTCATCTTTCTTCCTCTTCCACCAAATGCCGGCCTGATCCACAAGTCTGCCAACCTAATTGGCTTTGTTTTTGAAAGCTAAAGTTTCTTCTAAGTCACCAGTGTAGGTCTCTCTGCCTTTTCAGACTCTGTCATAGCTACAGACCGTCTGTGGGATTTGATCATTTGTACCACTTGGTTGATGATGCAGGGGCATCCAGCAGGGCACCTGAGCCCAGGAGTGGAATGGCATTCAGAGATGTTCAATTGCAATGTTAGACTCAATATTCAAAGAAAAATTCATAATCAAGTCTAAAGGTCATTGTAATGTAATAAGGAATAATTCAGTATGTAAGCAAGATATGGATGTACAAAAAAAACCAGTGAGCTGTTTAACAAATCCCCAAAAGAAATCGATATCAAGAATGTAGCAAAAAAGATGTGAGTAGAATGGAAAAAGATGTGAGATGCATGAACATCAAAGATTAATATGGCTAGAAGATAGAAGCAATGAACTATTCATGGGTTCCAAGCACTTAAAAAATGTGGAGTTCAGTCATCCTGTAGTAGCAAGCTAAAAAAATTCTTTCAAGTCATTGATTCAGTTTGCCATGTTTATTGACCTCAAATTTGGTCTTTTCATTAACCTGTGATTCATGAGTAGTGGTTTACATGAACCCATCTCTCATGAGAATGAATGGAACAGTTAGCACTCATTGGCTCTAGGTGATGCTTACGGAGGTGAAGCATCGAGACTTCTCGGGAGGTCATCCATCCCAATACCACTCCAGCTCGAGCACGCTTAACTACGGAGTTTCCTCCATGGTTAAACCCACTCTGCTTGCATCCTCATTTGCAAAACCTTCACCAAGTGTTATGCCTTATGAACCATTCATTAGAAATCCCCTTAAGCTCGTCAATTAATAAGTAGGAGATATTTTCCACAGCAAGTCAAATTGTGATATTGCTATCAACATTCAACTGTGTAGTTTTTTGAGTCAAACTCATTGACCCATGATTCATGAGTAGTGGTTCACATGAACCCATCTCTCATGAGAATGAATGGAACACTTAGCACTCATTGGTTCTAGCTGATGCTCACAAAGGTGAAGCACCGGGACTTCCCGAGAGGTCACCCATCCCAGTACTACTCCAACTTGAGTGCACTTAACTACGGAGTTTCCTCCATGGTTAAACCCACTTTTCTTGCATTCTCATTTGCAAAACCTTCACCAAGTGTTGTGCCTTATGAACCATCGATTAGAAATCCCCTTAAGCTCATCATCTGGTTCGTAAGGCGCAACACTTGGTGAAGGTTTTGCAAATGAGAATGCAAGAAGAGTGGGTTTAACCAGGGAGGAAACTCCGTAGTTAAGTGTGCTCGAGTTGGAGTAGTACTGGAATGGGTGACCTCTCGGCAAGTCCCGGTGCTTCACCTCTATGAGCATCACCTAGAGCCAATGAGTGCTAAGTGTTCCATTCATTCTCATGAGAGATGGGTTCGTGTGAACCAGAGTATCAAAACCCACAGTCAGTCAGGTGAGTTATCCTGACTCACAGGTCGAGCCATGGCTCCCGGGTTTTGGTGACCCGGCCGAGTCATGGGCCAAGTTATGGGGCATGACCCATGTGACTTGCCGAGTTAGCGGGTCATGGCCATAACTCGCGGGTCCGTGCCTCATGACCCACGCCGTGGCAGGCCCAAGCGATAGACTTGTCAACAACAGTGATATACATGTTGTTGAAGGATGAGAAAAATTGTGACAATCACTTAGAACAAGACAATAATCTATTGTTTCAAGAAGGAAGACTGTGCCAATGATGCAGTCATAATAACAATGATATGAGCAATAATCCACAAATGAGAGCAACAAACAAAAGGATGTAGAAGACAGTATGCTAGAGGACAGTGGCTTTCATTTTTATGATAGTGATCAGAAATGGAGAAATGCAGAAGAATATCGGTGAAAATCATGACTGTTATGAGAGGACATGATAATTAACAAATAGTCACATCAATGTTTAAGGACATTGATCATCTTCATGAATCTCTAATGACAGTAGGCTTCATGAATTTCTGATGACAGTAGTCTTCAGTGAGTGTTCAAGGACAGTGTTCAAAGAAAGAAGACAACAAACAAAAGAATGAATCCTAAAGCAGTCATTAGTCATGAAAAGTCACTGATAAAAGATGATTAAAAGCAGTGTTTTGCAATGTGATAGCAGTGAAAAGAAAATCGATCAGAGCAGTGATGTATAGCAATGATTACATGATGAAACAATGACATATACTATTAGAAACAGTGACATTCACTTTTAGAGCAGTCACAATAAGGATCAGAATAGTAAGTAAATGATAGGTCATGAAGAGCAGTCCAAGGAATGTCAAAAAAGTTAGCCAATGAATAAATAAGAAGAATCATAAAGAAATGAGAACAGCTGACGATGTATCACAAGAATATCAGTTAGAACAACCATGATTCATCAATGAGCATTCATAAGTTGTTAAAGGGAACAGTAGGACAAACACCTTGGGACAATGAAGATTGAAATGCTAAGAATCAATGATCCACAAGATTCAAATTGGAGAGATGGAATGAAGACAGTGAATGTAATGGAAAAAACAGTGATCAAATTGCCTTGGTTATTGATTGAATCTACACATTTGAATATCTATATATATTGAACTAGCAAATAAGAAAAGATGTAACTATTCACATTAGAAATGACATGTTAGTTCATAATGAAGTGACGTGACTGTTCATAACAATTACCATTCGTTCCCTTCATTATCAATTATACTTTGTTCTCTTAACCATATCCTTTAGATGTTATTTGACCTTTAGATGTGATGTGATGTGTTTTTAAGCTTTATTCAATAATGGGTGCCTGAAACAAGTTTTAAATTTTAAGAAATCTCTATTTATTTTTTTTGCCGAGTCATAGCCGAGTCGTTGCCGAGTCATCGGTGAGTCACGGGTCGAGTCAGCCTTGCCGAGTCCAAGTTTTGATTCTTTGGTGTGAACCACAAAAAACTACACAGTTGAATCTTGATAGCAATATCACAATTTGACTTGCTGTGGAAAATATCTCCTACTTATTAATTGACGAGCTTAAGGGGCTTTCTAATGAATGGTTCATAAGGCATAACACTTGGTGAAGGTTTTGCAAATGAGGATGCAAGCAGAGTGGGTTTAACCATGGAGGAAACTCCGTAGTTAAGCGTGCTCGAGCTGGAGTGGTACTGGGATGGATGACCTCCCGGGAAGTCCCGGTGCTTCACCTCCATAAGCATCACCTAGAGCCAATGAGTGGTAACTATTCCATTCATTCTCATGAGAGATGGGTTCATGTAAACCACTACTCATGAATCACAGGTTAATGAAAAGAACTCTGAATTTCTGAATTGGGAAATCCATCTTCCATTTGGGTGACAGAATCCAATAGATGCTTCAAAATGTTTGAAGTTCTTTCACCAAGCTTTATCAAATGGATCTCTCATGAGAATGAATGGAACAGTTAGCACTCATTGGCTCTAGGTGATGCTTATGGAGGTGAAGCACCGGGACTTCCTGGGAGGTCATCCATCCCAGTACCACTCCATCTCGAGCACGCTTAACTACAGAGTTTCCTCCATGGTTAAACCCACTCTGCTTGCATCCTCATTTGCAAAACCTTCACCAAGTGTTATGCCTTATGAACCATTCGTTAGAAAGCCCCTTAAGCTCATCAATTAATAAGTAGGAGATATTTTCCACAGCAAGTCAAATTGTGATATTGCTATCAAGATTCAATTGTGTAGTTTTTTGAGTCAAACTCATTAACCCGTGATTCATGAGTAGTGGTTCACATGAACCCATCTCTCATGAGAATGAATGGAACACTTAGCACTCATTGGCTCTAGCTAATGCTCACAAAGGTGAAGCACCGGGACTTCCTGAGAGGTCACCCATCCCAGTACTACTCCAACTCGAGTGCACTTAACTATGGAGTTTCCTCCGTGGTTAAACCCACTCTGCTTGCATTCTCATTTGCAAAACCTTCACCAAGTGTTGTGCCTTATGAACCATCAATTAGAAAGCCCCTTAAGCTCATCAACTAGTTCATAAGGCACAACACTTGGTGAAGGTTTTGCAAATGAGGATGCAAGCAGAGTGGGTTTAACCAGGGAGGAAACTTCGTAGTTAAGTGCGCTCGAGTTGGAGTAGTACTGGGATGGGTGACCTCTTGGGAAGTCCCAGTGCTTCACCTTTGTGAGCATCAGCTATAGCCAATGAGTGCTAAGTGTTCCATTCATTCTCATGAGAGATGGGTTCGTGTGAACCACTACTCATGAATCACGGGTCAATGAGTTTGACTCAAAAAACTACACAGTTGAATGTTGATAGCAATATCACAATTTGACTTGCTGTGGAAAATATCTCCTACTTATTAATTGATGAGCTTAAGGGGCTTTCTAATGAATGGTTCATAAGGTATAACACTTGGTGAAGGTTTTGCAAATGAGGATGCAAGCAGAGTGGGTTTAACCATGGAGGAAACTCCCTAGTTAAGCGTGCTCGAGATGGATTGGTACTGGGATGGATGACCTCCCAGGAAGTCCCAGTGCTTCACCTTTGTAAGCATCACCTAGAGCCAATGAGTGCTAACTATTCCATTCATTCTCATGAGAGATGGGTTCATGTAAACCACTACTCATGAATCACAGGTTAATGAAAAGAACTCTGAATTTCTGAATTGGGAAATCCATCTTCCTTTTGGGTGACAGAATCCAATAGATGCTTCAAAATGTTTGAAGTTCTTTCACCAAGCTTTATCAAATGGATCTCTCATGAGAATGAATGGAACAGTTAGCACTCATTGGCTCTAGGTGATGCTTACAGAGGTGAAGCACCAGGACTTCCTGGGAGGTCATCCATCCCAGTACCACTCCAGCTTGAGCACGCTTAACTAGGGAGTTTCCTCCATGGTTAAACCCACTCTGCTTGCATCCTCATTTGCAAAACCTTCACCAAGTGTTATGCCTTATGAACCATTCATTAGAAAGCCCCTTAAGCTCGTCAATTAATAAGTAGTAGATATTTTCCACAACAAGTCAAATTGTGATATTGCTATCAAGATTCAACTGTGTAGTTTTTTGAGTCAAACTCATTGACCCATGATTCATGAGTAGTGGTTCACATGAACCCATCTCTCATGAGAATGAATGGAACACTTAGCACTCATTGGTTCTAGCTGATGCTCACAGAGGTGAAGCACCGGGACTTCCCGAGAGGTCACCCATCCCAGTACTACTCCAACTCGAGTGCACTTAACTACGGAGTTTCCTCCATGGTTAAACCCACTCTGCTTGCATTCTCATTTGCAAAACCTTCACCAAGTGTTGTGCCTTATGAACCATCGATTAGAAAGCCCCTTAAGCTCATCAACTGGTTCGTAAGGTGCAACACTTGGTGAAGGTTTTGCAAATGAGAATGCAAGTAGAGTGGGTTTAACTAGGGAGGAAACTCCATAGTTAAGTGCGCTCGAGTTGGAGTAGTACTGGAATGGGTGACCTCTCGGGAAGTCCCGGTGCTTCACCTCTGTGACCATCACCTAGAGCCAATGAGTGCTAAGTGTTCCATTCATTCTCATGAGAGATGGGTTCGTGTGAACCACTACTCATGAATCACGGGTCAATGAGTTTAACTAAAAAAACTACACAGTTGAATCTTGATAGCAATATCACAATTTGACTTGCTATGGAAAATATCTCCTACTTATTAATTGATGAGCTTAAGGGGCTTTCTAATGAATGGTTCATAAGGCATAACACTTGGTGAAGGTTTTGTGAATGAGGATGCAAGCAAAGTGGATTTAACCATGGAGGAAACTCCGTAGTTAAGCATGCTCGAGCTGGAGTGGTACTGGGATGGATGACCTCCTAGGAAGTCCCGGTGCTTCACCTCTATAAGAATCACTTAGAGCCAATGAGTGCTAACTGTTCCATTCATTCTCATGAGAGATCCATTTGATAAAGCTTGGTGAAAGAACTTCAAAAATTTTGAAGCATCTATTGGATTCTGTCACCCAAATGGAAGATGGATTTCCCAATTCAAAAATTCCCAGCCACCATCTTCAATAAATTTATCTGGATCATCTGTAATGGTCTTCAAAATTGGCCGCCAGTTCAAGTTCATTCTTCTTTCATAATACTTTATATCCATTGAGTTTAGCCATTCTTTGATGCCATCAAGAGAAGATTGAGGAATAACATCAATGCGGAGTACATCCCGCTTGAAGTCTTTGAAAACAATAGTCATATCAAATGCCTTTTGCCCAAGTCCTACTCTCTCAAGGTTAACTATCTCAATCTCACTAATGGTTATTACTAAGAAAGGCAATTCCACCAACTCTACCAAACAGTTTACGGTAGGAACAATAAAAGCAGAGGCTTTGAAAGGAACTCCATGAAAACCTAGCTCTCTAAATGGTATATCAAACTCCAGTTCAAAATCTTTTAGATGAGGCTGCTCCCATAGCTCTGTTACTCGTTTAACAAACCCTTCAAACTCTCCATTGATTTTATTTTTCATGTGCCTCTCTTGTTTCTCTTCCTCAATTTCATCGGGATCATACATGGACCTTCTTGCCCCTCCTAAAGTTTGGACCACGTCCATTACTTCCACATAAAATTGGACATCCTTAGTCTTCTTAGTTCCCACCATAATATGGTTATGCAAATGAAAATGAAGCAAAGTAATCATCTCCTTCTCTACTGGCTGGAAGAATGCGTGTTTAATATTTTGATACATGATATCAGCTCTCTCTTCTACTCTCATGGTTGAATATAGAAATCCATTATAGTGGGCCTCCAGAGTTCTAGTCATCTTTCTTCCTCTTCCACCAAATGTCGGCCCGATCCACAAGTCTGCCAACCTAATTGGCTTTGTTTTTGAAAGCTGAAGTTTCTTCTGAGTCACCAGTGTAGGTCTCTCTACCTTTTCAAACTCTGTCATAGCTACAAACTATCTATGGGATTTGATCATTTGTACCACTTGGTTGATGATGCAGGGGCATCCAGTAGGGCACCTGAGCCTAGGAGTGGAATGGCATTCAGAGATGTTCAATTGCAATGTTAGACTCAATATTCAAAGCAAAATTCATAATCAAGTCTAAAGGTCATTGTAATGTAATAAGGAATAATGCTATAAAAGCAATGTAATAAGTGAAAATCCCATGTAATGAGTCAAAATGTCATGTAATGGTCATATAGGGTTAAGGTCTAAGTGGTTTTAGGTTTATAGGCATTAAATGGGTCCTTGACAAAGAATAGTCTCAATGACAGAGACAGAGGATTAGTCTTCAAACAAGGAGCATTGATTGAGGATACATTACCTTGAGACTAAGATCTTCAAAAGGTTGCAGTCAAATGGAAGATTACAGTCTCAAAGGAATATAGGAGAAATGTTTGGAGACAAAATAGTGACAGAGGCTTTACTCAAAAAATGCATCCAAGAAGGTGAGTACCTGGAAGATGGTTTGCTTCAAGGAAGTTAGAATTCTATTTCCTCAGTTTGATTGTTACAGTAGAGGATAGAGAGCAGCTTTTACAGGGTTCTTTGCTCTTGAGTAATTTGAACCTCAAAGGCAGAGCTCTTCTCATCTCTTTAACATTACAAGTGGCTATTTAAAGAAGATTTCTAGGTTTGGATGGTCCATAGTAAAATTTCCCAAAGAGTGTATCGAGTCTTCCCACATAACGTTTTAAGCTTGATGGGAACATAGGAAAAAAAAAAGTTTCTAATTAGATTTTAACAAAATTTTGACCCTTCCATTATATTCATATTATTTAACATCTTCATAATCACCACTGTAGCTTGCAAGGTGATTCATCAAATTAAAAACAAAGCCTCCATGGCTTCTTACAACCTTTGAGTATTGTAAACTATAAGTAATATTCAGTAGAGAAATATAGCAAGGTAAGTGAGGACATTCTTCATTATAAGAATGAAATGATAGACAAGGGTAACTCTCAGGTTTAGTCTTTAACCATGCAAACTGTAATTGTAGAGACCGGCCTGGTTATTACAATTGACATTCAATTATCTATTGAGCTTACAAGCTTGGAGAAGAGAACTGCAAACTGCAACACCCTCACCAATTGTAAGAAATAGCCAATTTGGTCACAGAATTTTAGTGAACTTTTCCTTTTGAAGATTCTCCATGAGATCTGACCCAGGGTTGCTCAATGCAAGCTAAAGATCATGTATACTCCTTGTTAGTATAATTCACATTGTTTACAATACAAAATAGATTTTTGTTAAATTTTGTTATAACATAAAGATAGTCACACTTATTTAAAACTTGTAAGCTTGGTGAGCACTTGGATTTTTATTGATTTATATGTAGGTTCTAGGCCAGTAATGAAACAGTACGCAATTTAAAAAGGTCAAAGTTTAGAGTTTACTGTTTAAACCAAAATTCTATGAAGTGTTGATATAGTTGACATGTTTTATACAGAGTACATACTGTTGAACACGTTTAAACAACACATTCTAAGCTTTCATTTCTTTGGTTGATTTATTAGGAATGCTTTTACTTAATTCAATAAGACCCACTTATTAAATTTATTAGGAATGCTATTACTTAATTCAATAATACCCACTTATTAAATGATTTTAGATGAATGACATAAACAAATCAAAACTTAAAATAAATTGTTTAAACCAAAATAATATTTTGTTCAAACCAAAATTATGATAATAGTTACCTGAAGGCCTTTCAGTTCAATTATTCTCTTGAGCTCTTTGAGCATTTTGATTCCACTGGTGTCAACAATGGTTACAGCTGCATAAGCGAAAAAAGAGAATGAAAAGTAGCACCAAAGTACAATACAAACCAAACCTGCTAGAGTTTGACCATATACAGCTATATATCTAAATCCCAGAATAAAGGAAACAAGAATGGTTGTATATGATAAAATTAGGGTGCATTTATTCCATTTTATTCTGCTCCATAGTTTTGTTACTAGAAAACCAATTACAAGTTAAGGGAAATCCTTTTACAAAAAAGAAATGATGCATCAAATATGTAAGCTTTCAGAACTTATGGCCCATATCTATAATAACATACTACAAAGTGTCTTCCTTCAGCTTGGCAAGATGCTCCTCTTCATCCATTATCCATCTCATTATCCTGCGTACATTGTAAACTTTATTAAGGTCCCCAATAAACAATCCATGTAATGAAGACTGTGGATTAGAGATGTGTCAAAGCAGAAGAGCTCAGAAGAGAAGGGTTATGGTGAATGGGTGCTCATGACATTGCTATTGCTTGGATTACTCAAAACATCAAATAACAAATAATATATAAAGTTATAAACTGTTAAGGGGAGGGAGAACAGTAGTCGTATGGACTGTCTTCTTCAATATCAAATACCATCATGCAATTCATTAAAATATTATGCTTAACATAATATATTCTAAAAATGACATTTTTGAAATTCTACCAAAACTTAATCTAAAAATGACTACTATTCAAAAGATGAGTTATTCGAAAGATGGGTTATTTGAAAGACGGGTTATAAATAATTGAATCAAGCATGACTACATTCAGGAAGCTGCATGACTGAATTCAGGAAGCTGACCCTACACATAGGACATTCATTATGTCTATTGAAAAATAAGCTTTTAAAATAAACATAGACAAATCACCTTTCTCTTAAGTAGCTTGAATTGGAAAAATAGATTCAAGCTACAATGCTTTGAATTCAATAAAAACTTAGAATTAAATAATATTTTGTAGCTTAGCAATTTAGGAGTGCTGGAGTGATTACCAGTTGTGATGTAGCAAGATGTGCATGAACCTTCAATGTTCATCGTGTCAATGGCAATCATCTCTTTATTGCCATCAATATTGTAGTTCTTGAACAGTGCAAAAGTTCTGCCAACTGCTATTCCTTCCTGTACGGGAATAATTCAAATCAACTAGAGGTAATAAATTACTAGCTAATGAACATAATTATAAATCTTTGATGAGCTGATCTTTTAAACTTTTTTCTTGCAAATTCCACCTTTTAAGGAAAAACACAAAATTGTTAGATATAGCCACTAAAAGAAAAGACTGGAATGAAAGGAAAAATATTGTACCAATTAATGATATGAAAAAAAAATAGTGGGATAAACTTAGTTCACTTATGATGTTCCACCTTTTACGTATGGTGGGCCCGAATATATGCAATGTTAGGTCATAAAGTTTCTTATAAAACATATCATTTCCTGCAAAAAATGTCATGGGATAATCAATCCAAAACTTGTTATGAATAGGTAAATGCATATTACAATATAAAAAATAATTATTTAAAGTACCTAGAATCTGAGGACATTTTATAGGCATTGATTCATTATTGTCAATCAATAATGACGTCTGCGTCGCACCCGTGCTAGTAACACGGGTAGATCCAAGAAATGGTGGTGAATTATCACCAATACATGCAGATTGATCAGTATCTGGTGTACCAAGCGGTGCCACCGGGGTATCTCCTGCTCCAAAAAAATAATCCACTATGTGATGCACCCAAGATTAAAGTACACCAGATACTGATCAATCTGCATGCATTGGTGATACCCACTTGATGTCGCCTTTGGTCTCATCATCATAAGAACATGACCCCCCATTAGCAAGGAAATATTGCATGCGTTTGTCAAATTTTTTTCTAATCTTTTGCCACATCAACCTGCACTAAGTGGTCAACAACAAGATCCATAGGTACCTGCAATCATAAAGTTGATAAATACCAATAGTTGGTGTAAAGAAGAAAAATACCATAAACAATAGCATTTCAAAAATGACTAAGAAATATATATCTGATCTAGAATTTAAAGTAATAAAGACAGAAAGAGCAGAGATAAAGTAATCGTGATTAAATAGTAATCTTCAAAAACCTATGTTGTTAATCTTTCCATCATACAATGTATTAGGATTTATTGAAGAATATAAACACACACAAAAATTGACAAGAAAATAATGTAGCACATAGACTTAGAGTCCCTAAATCTTCAACAAAATATGGAATGCAAAGCCAACACAATGAATTTCCATTTCTCAAGCATAAGAAATTCAAGCTTATTTCTCATGGAACAGCACAAGACAAAAACAAAGATGTATAGGAAAACACAGTGTGGTATCAATGTACTAATCTACCCCATAGGCACAAAAGAGACATACTAAAATACACCCATAGTTCAATTATTAAGTGTTATTTTTATCTTTTCAAATATTTGAAAAATGTATGGCTATCAAATACAAAGCTTTGTGCTCAATAAATAAAAGGTAAGGTTTTGAACATGTAGATCCACTTGTTATCTGAGGTTCGAATACATCGTAAACTCAAGCGAATTAAACTGGAACTCCTGGAGGGGAATTGGATTTCTATTTCAGCACAAAATAGAAACATGATGAGAAATGATGAAAATGTTTTATTTTTCACTAAGAATAAGATAGGGACCATAAATCTTTACTTACGGATAGGGACCATAAATCTTTACTTGACGAATATGGGTATCCCGTCCATTTTGATGATTAGACAATACAGCAAGCTGCAACATAAATGTTTGCACAAATACATCCTTGAAATGAATTAACAAAGGAAAATCTGTAAGTCTAAGAAGAATGGAAAATGTTTAATTAAACAAGATCACCATCATGAAAATCTGTAAGTCTAAGAAGAATGGAAAATGTTTAATTAAACTAGAGATGTTACCAATCTCTCTTGGAATCTGACCAACGAAAATAGAGTTGTACAAGCTTAAATGCCTTAAATTGTTGAGCTTGTGAAAGTGTGATGGGATGGCAAGAGGAGGGAAGAAGGCATTGTGACTGAGGTCCAAGTGCTCTAGATAGTGCAGTTGGAATAGTCTCCCACGAAGTTGCCTCCACGTCATGAATGGATAGATTATCTGATCTTGTGTGGTACCTCTTGTCTTGGCTCTAGCAATGGTTGTGCTGGTTTCAAAAATTCTAATTGAGAAATGTATAATTCTATTAAAATAAAAGCATTAAAAATTTGACTGTTTCCAAGAAAACATAGATTGAAATGAATGTTGAAAACCATACTAGAAATATGAAGTATGTTTCTGCCGTACTTCTTTGCCATATGAGGTGAGTTTAAAACTCATATCAAGCTGAAGAATCTCAAGCATAGAGTAACAAAAAGGAATGATAATAAGACACCTGAATGTGAATCTAGATCACAAAATCCTCCATATGCACCACCGCTAACATGTACACGATCCCACAACCATGTATTTCTTTGTATCATAATGATCTAATGCAGGAGAATAGAGAAGCTTGGTGAAGGAGCAGTGTTGGATGATAATTTGTTGATGGAGGTTAAGCCTGAACAGACACCAGTCATGTTGAAAGTTGGTTTCTTCATGATTGAAGAGGTTTGGTGATGGATTACCTATAAGGGGGTCTATAGTGAGGTGTTTACATAGTTAGTTTGGCCTGGAGTTGATGGGAGGGGTCCTTTTGATCAAACCCTCATGGTATGTCCCTAAAAGCAAGGGTTTGGTGGCAAATGAGTTAAGTGAAGGGTGGAGACTTGGTGAGTTGGAAATGTGTCATTTCTCAACCTCTAGAATGACTGTTTCAGCCTTTTGAGTCTTGGGAGCAAGTGGAGTTAGGGGTTGCTATGTAAAAGTGGAGAATTAGGCCTGGTGAGGATAGGCTAGGGGTATTGGATCTTGGGTATGGTCCAAAGGAGTATAGGTTGAATCTTTCAGAGGATTTAAAGAGCCCAAATGGGTATTTAGATAATATTTGAGTTTACTTAGTTGTTTGGGGAAAGTAAGAGGAAAAGTCAATTTAATGACTGGTGAGGGCTACAAGCTTCAAGGACTGATTGTGTGTGTTGGATAGAAGATGGGTTGTCCAAATCAAATGGGTTGTGGGAATATGGTGGATAGGTCATAAAAAGATGTTTTGTGAATTTAAAATGAAGGTTGGATTCTTGTGTGAAGGTTTGGTGTTTGAGAGAAACTAGGTACACTTGGGAGTCAAGGCATTGAGGGATATTGAGGTAAAGAAGCAATTGCAAAGTGGAGTGGATTTGTTGTCTAAGGTAATCAATATGGATGCCACACACCAGCTCTACATCAGGTTGCAAGCAAAGTGGGCTTAACGTTGGAGGAACCTTTGTAGTAAAGAGCACTTGAACTAGAATAATATTGGGATGAGTGACCTGCTGGGAAGTAGCGTTGTCTAAAATGAATCAAGGCAGTGAACCTATTGCAGAGGAGTGTTTGGTTGATATCCTAAAGTCAAGAACTTCTTATTTATCCTCAAGTTGAACTCTAGTTCCTTGAGTGGATTCCAAGACGTTGTTGAATCCTCGAGTTGAACAGGGTTCCTTAAGGGGATATTAGAAGGCTCTGCATCAAAAACTCTAAGCTTGTCTTTAAAATTTGAGCTTCACTTGGTTTCGAGAATAGTTTAATATTCTCTACTAAACAAGGCCAACCACGTGAAGGTGGAAGCTCATTTGGCCCCTCCCCCCCCCCTAACATCACTCTAAATTCCCCATTAACATTTAATAACATTCATTCATTCATTCATTCATCCGGCATTTTTGAAATATAACATTCAATCATTATAATCACATGATAACATTCATTAACACATAAAATTCATTAACACACAACATTCATAAATAATTCATTAACACACAACATTCACGAATAATTCATTAACACATATTAACACACATCATTCATCAACATTACTAGTACAAAATTACATCCATTAAGACAAAGTTCTTTCATTAGCAATAAATGTTAATTACAATCATTTCTTTTTGGGTTTCTTGCTATTTTTTTTAATCATATAATTTCTAAGAGGAAGATCAATGTCCTCATCATTCCCCTCCTCTATTGAGTCTAATCCCAACGTGTGTCTCCTCCTCATCTGTTCAGGAATAGGAGGCCACTGCGTTAAAGGGGGGTCTGCTGCAATAACTACTTCATGAGTTAAATTCACACTTTTATATTATTGAATTACAAGTATTTATGTAAGTAAAAGAACTATAAATCAAAAAATTAATTTAAAAGAACAAAACATAGATTTTCTTTACCTGAATGTGCCACATGATCTACATGGTGATCAGTCTGAACATCCTCCGGCACTCGTTCAGCATGACCTGATTCTGTATCCTCTAAAATATACACAAAAATGTTACACCAAGTTCAATTTAAGATGTTAAATTATATTAATAATTACATAATTAGTTTTAAATAGAAAATGAGCACCTCCTTGGACAGTATGATCCACATTAGCGGCTTCATGATGCAGCGCTGTAGGTTGCATTGCAATGTAATGGACATTATTATCAAATTGATTGTTGCTCAAGTATTCAATTTCTAATATATTTTTTGGCATATTTACCTATGCACATGATGTAGGAGACTCTTCGGTTGGGCCAGTGGAAGCTTTTCGTAGGCGTTTAGCCATGCCTTGATAGCCTTCCTTGAAGGCAATTTTTCTGTGTTCTTCCGTGGCCTCTAAATTAAAATCAGAGCCCTACATTTTTTGATTAAACAAAATTATTTGCATTTTATAAATAATTTTTCTCTGCAATTCATTTACTGCTACTTACAATGCGAGCTTTAATTTTTGAATATCCGCCAGCCCCAAGTCTGTGTTGCCCAATCTTTTCTAGCCTGGCCTTTGTTGCCTTTTAAGTGTCCTGCAACCTATGAAAAGTTTGAAAAAATGGTTATAAAAACATGTATATGGAATAACAAATGAAACTTTGAAATGCTGAACACATTGCCTTCAATGGTGAAAATGTCTAAAACATCATACCAAGATATTATATTGAAAAATGATGATTGCATTCAAAATTTAATTATCATCTCAAAAGTCCATGCCAAACACCTTATCACTAGTAGTTAATACTATTGCATACCTTCTCGCATTTGTTGGCGAAACTCCTTTTTGAGCGTCTACTTTCTCCTTTGCATCTAAAATAAATTCACTCCAATCCCTCGCTGAAATAAAGGGAGGACACTCGTACTTTGGGTTCTGGACGAGACTCTTTCTATATTGGTCCCTCACAGTCTTAAGATGTTTGCAAGCTCTTTCCAAAATTTTCTTCTCATCAAAAATATTATTGCCAAACTCATGCTGTAAATCTTTGATGAGCTGATCTTTTAAACTTTTTTCTTGCAAATTCCACCTTTTAAGGAAAAACACAAAATTGTTAGATATAGCCACTAAAAGAAAAGACCGGAATGAAAGGAAAAATACTGTACCAATTAATGATATGAAAAAAAAATAGTGGGATAAACTTAGTTCACTTATGATGCTCCACCTTTTACGTATGGTGGGCCCGAATATATGCAATGTTAGGTCATAAAGTTTCTTATAAGACATATCATTTCCTGCAAAAAATGTCATGGGATAATCAATCCAAAACTTGTTATGAATAGGTAAATGCATATTACAATATAAAAAATAATTATTTAAAGTACCTGGAATCTGAGGACATTTTATAGGCATTGATTCATTATTGTCAATCAATAATGACATCTGCGTCACACCCGTGCTAGTAACATGGGTAGATCTAGGAAATGGTGGTGAATTTTCACCAATACATGCAGATTGATCGGTACTAGGTGTACCAAGTGGTGCCACCAGGGTATCTCCTGCTCCAAAAAAATAATCCACTATGTGATGCACCCAAGATTAAAGTACAAATTATGAAATCATAATTAGCACAAAACCAAATATAGTAAAACAATGATTTACCAGATGCCATAGCCCTTGAAGGCGTTGATGTTTGCATGGCCCTTGTGGCCGACATTGCACTCGACAATATTCTATGGGCAACCTGGCTAGTAGGAGTCTCCTGCAATTGAGGACCTGAACAATACATTGTTAGCAAAGACATTTTCAAATAATAAAAGTAAGAGTTAACTTGAGAAGTTTTTGAATGTTCCAAAGAAAAAATTCCTTGTAACTTGTCAACTAAAGGATTATTTTACTTGAGGCAGCTGGAGGTCTACTAGTACCTGCCTCATCCACACATTGTCCTTGACCAGGTACTAGAGATTCCATAAAATCCTACAACAAGAACACATATTACATATATTTTACTTCACAACATAAAAGAGTATAAAATATTAACCTTTATTGAAATTTTGTTATAACTAAAGATTCATTACTGCTTACTTGATACCGATGTCCAAGTGCTTTCAATTCAGTTAGCCTCCTGAGCATCTCCTCACTTGGATTTCTTTCATACAAAATGTTAATTATATCTTTATTGATTTGTTTCATTTTTTTCTTTACCATGATTATAACATTAGGCGAATCTGCAAAAAGATCATCATCATCAGGGGTAGCTATTGCCTCTACTGTTGAGGGTGCTTTTCCCTTATCCTGAACATCAAATTGTGATAGGAATATCAGTAAAACTATCATAAAAACTCCAAAACCATAAATAAAATAACGTAATAATATAACATTTTTCAACTATCTAATTTGTACAATTTTAATAAGGTTTATCTTTGCTGAAGAACAAGTGGGATGAGCATCCTCATGGCCTCTATCATGTGCGGGATCCATATCATCCTGTGACAAAGATTAAATATAAAAACTTTAGTGAACTAAAAGCAATAGACTTAGCAAAAAAAAACTTATTAATAAAATAGTATATAGTACTTACCACCCTCATGATAGTAACTTTGTTAGTATCTATGTGATTTAAATGATAATCTATTAGCAGTTCTTCCCCTGCACTTATTGATTTTATTGCACATACAAAAACTTGATTCCCCTCGCGCGCCTCAAATATGCAATTGGGTTGCTTATTAGTTCATGAAGGTCGCGTACTATTTATAAAACCCGCAATATTACCTGTTGCTTTTGGTCTCCCATCAATGTACATTGCAAATCTTTTACTTTGATCATTTTCTTTCCTTTGTATATAATTAGCTGATAGTGCATACCTACGCATACTTTTTTTATATTGAACAATCCGCATCCAATCATTGTAATTGTAACACGGACTGACATACTCGAACAATTCAACAACTCTATTGTAATATACCTTTATCCCATCCATGGAAAATAGGCCCAAACCATGTAATGAGGATGGAGAAATGCGATATATCCTCTCATTAACACAAAAATCAGTATTAATTGGAGGTAGCTCATTGGGTACCCATTCTTTCTCAATGTGTGTGTACCGAAAGGGCACCTTGATGTCGCCTTTGGTCTCATCATCATAAGAACATGACCCCCCATTAGCAAGGAAATATTGCATGCGTTTGTCAAATTTTTTTCTAATCTTTTGACCTCTAGTTGATCTCCCTGTTTTAGCCGTACTACATGTAGAACTTTCATCTAGCATTCCTTCATTTCCCTCATTCGATGTAGATAGATCTGACAAGTACCTATTTGGTGGGTGCTGCAATCCATCAAATGAGATATTGCCACGTCAATATATATAGAATAATCAAGTCGTGACCCATACGTACAGTTCTTCTTTGTCTATACATGAGAGATATAAAATGTACTAGGTTGAAAGTGATTATATATTATATTTCTATACGGTTCTTTGTCTATATATACATTATATGATTATATAATATGTCTATTTATAACATACGTGCTCAGTGATAAACAAGAAGAATATAAGAAAATTATGTCTATTTATTGACTTATACCTGCCGATCCATGTCACTGTGCACGATCCACGCCAAAGGGGTCAAATTTACTACATATGTTAATCATTTATCTTAAGTTAGCTAAATATTACATGATACGTATGCTACAAATAACTTAGAAGATAACATGAGAAATATGCAACATCATAAACATGAACAAATTTACCTTATGTATGGAATGCAAGATCGTCAATAGAAGGCCGGGGTGACAATGTCTGTAGTCAATTGCCTGTTTGCAAAAAGGGTGATAATCAAACACAAATATACATGTATCAATAGCAATTAATTGAGCATCATAAACAAAAAATTGGTAATTATAAATCACATATGTCGTAATCATTAGAATTGAACAGAATAAATATGTAACCATTACAATTTAAAGAAAAACATAAATATGTAATCATTAGAATTGAACACAATAAATATGTAACCATTTCAATTATGTCATTGATCATCATCATCATCATCATCATCATCATCATCATCATCATCATCATCACCATCGCCATCGCCATCATCGCCATCATCGCCATCATCAACAGCATCACTGCAATCATCATCACCATGATCACCATCACCATCATCATCATCATCATCATCATCATCATCATCATCACCACCATCAGCATCATCATCATCATCATCATCATCATCATCATCATCTTCTTCTTCATCATCTTCAGTATCTTCTTCTTCCATAACATTATACTTTATCAGCCTTCCTCTTGGATCATGTCTAACAACAAATGACCAACCCTGTTTATGTGGAACCTCTGAGTAAAACACTTGCTCACACTAGCTTGGAAGAACATAGGGCTCATCTCCAATTGGCTCAAACAACCTTGTATTAATCATTGTAAATCCATTATCATGTTGAATAACAGTTCTATCTAGATCATTTTGATTCAGTCGTAGCCTGTACCATTTGACGATAAATAGAACTACTTTGAAGGAGTTAAAGTTGCACTCAATTATATCATCTAAGATGCCATAGTATTGATTTTGAGATTGTTGAGGATGTAGGTCATTTCTAGATGATATATTGGTGACCTTGAAAACTGCACTTATCCCAGAATCACAAGTTTTCTTTGTATCATCCAACTTTTTTATATGAAATTTGTGGCCATGATAGTACATAGCTTTGTGGTGCTTGACCTGCAATTTTTAAAGTGTGTAAATTATTTGTATCATGAGTTGATATGAAACATATGAGTCATGATTATTAATAAATTTGTACGTACCTGTCCACCTCTTAAACCATGTGCTAGATCAATTACCATTGGAGTAAGATTGGGATCTCCATTACGATGAGCTTCTCTAACCAATGAAGCAACACCTTCCCATGTTAATGAGAAACCATTTTGTTGACATCGTTCAATCCATACCATCATCCAATCAAGATTGTTTGCAATATACAAATGTATTGCATCCCATTCTCGACCAGCTGTATCAAAAACATCTTAGATTTATTGCATCCGACTCTCAACCAGATTTATAAGAATTAATTAACTACAATAACATCTTAGATTTACCTCTCACTTTCCTCAATCTACCTTTGCCCATCAAGTGCTCCCCTTCAAATTTGTTAATAGAGTTGGGATCCCAAATACGATCTACATGGATCTTTGTTTCAAACTTAGGAAGATATTCACTAATGTACACCATGGTCTGGTATACCATATATCCCTCTACCATAGAACCCTCAGGATGTGCTCTCTGTCGAACCAAGCCTTTCAAAAATTTCAAGTGCCTCTCAACCATCCACATTGACCTAGTTGGTACAGGTCCACCCAATTCAATCTCCTCAACTTGATGTAAGAGGTAATGTTCTTGTGCATTGAAAAAAGTTGAAGGTAGACACTTTTGCATTTCACACATAAGAAGAGGAATTTTTCTCTTCCAGTATTTTATATCTTCTTTATTGATTTCTTTAGCTGACAACCACCTCATGTATTTTCCAAGATCATATATAACTTGTTTGACACCGTTGGCAAAGTGGTGTGGGAGAGATAGAGGTAGAACATACTGCAATATTTGTAAAATGATCTCGTCAATATTTTATAAAAGAATGCAATGAAAACCACATGCAGTATACAAATATATAGTGAATACAAAGTAATATGAATTACCTTAATAAATATATGCCAATTGTGTGTTTTCATCCCTGGCCCAAATTCACTTTTCTTTGATATGAGATCATTTATGTTCGCAGCAAACCCTGTAGGAAATCGTATTTTCTTTATAATTTCTTTTATAGCATTGCTCTGCTGCTCCGACAATAACCATGGAAGAGCACTTGTATCAATTTGGTCTCCATTTTGATTGGATTGAATAAAAATTTTCATTGCATGGTTGGATTCTTCAATGTCACTACAAATTTTGATGATTTGGTCTTTGTCACGCCTTCCATCCAATATTTTCCATAATGTCTCTGTTACATTCTTTCCAATATGCATAGGATCAAACAAATACATGATTAGGAGTTGATTGTAGTACGACAACCTAGTAAATTGCGTAGGATAACTTTTGAGTCCTTTTGGAAGTTGGTCATTGATGCCTTGACGACCTTCACAAGCATCAATTACATCATCAGTAAACAAAACACAATATCAAAAGATAAATTTGAAACAAAACCCATCAGATGGAATGACATTACCTCGACGATTTATTTTATTGTATGCCAACTTCCATAGGCGAGGTGTCATTCTCCATGGCTTTGATGTAGTCTCTTATTTCCCATTGAAAAGATGTTTTTCAGTAATTTGGTACTTATGATTTCTATGGAGAAAGTGTCTATTCTCATCGAACACCTGCTTTCTCAAACTTTTTGAATGACGAGATTTTGTCTTTGGACCACAAACTGGACATGAAAATTTTCCCTTTGTCTGAAGACCTACAAGATCATGTCTAATTGGATTAAATGTGTTAACTTTGTGTTAGCACTATAACATACCAAAAAAGAGGCGTTATGAAGAGAACATACCACAAAAATGTGTTAGCCCAGGGGCATCATGTATTGTCCATACAAGCATTGCATGGAATTGAAATTTTCTTTGTCCTATTGGTCTAGAGATGTCATACATAGTGACCCCATTCCATAACACCATCAACTCATCGATAAGGGGCTCAATATATACATTGATATCTTTAACTTAGTACTTACCTAGTTGAATGAACAAAAACATTACATAATTATTATGACCATTTTGATGGATTATTAATAATAAATTAATTTAGATGACCATTAAATCAAAAAATACCTAGAACAATCAGTGACAACATTATGTGCTCCCTCTTTATGGACAACCAAGGAGGAATGTTATTGTTGATAACAAAAACAGGCCACACCGAGTAAGTAGATCTCATCTCTCCAAACGGATTGACACCGTCCGCTGCCAATGAAAGCTTGAGATTACGAGGTTCTTCTTTAAAGTGTGGCCATTTTTCTTCTATTTCCTTAAATGTTAAGCCATCTGCAGACATTCGCATAATGCCATCTTGACTTCTATTGCGTGCATGGTAATCCATAAATTGTGCCAAGCTATTGCACTTGAATAATCGTTGTAGACGTGGAATAATGGGAATATGTCGAAGAACCTTGTGAGGCACCTTTTTTGTTATTCGATCTGATTGATATCTACTAATATGACAAATAGGGCATTCTATTGCAAATTCATGCTGTTTATAATATATAATATGATCGTTCGGACATGCATGTATTGTTTGATATTCCATTCCAATATCTTTCATAATGGAAAATAATTCTCGGTACGAGCGAGGTAGGATGTTTGATGGTGGTAACAAACACTCACCTACCAACCTACGACCAAAAATATAATTTGTTAATTTAAAGAATATTAATTGCTACACGATTCATCCAATATTAATTGCAAGGGAATTATGACTAAAATAATGAAAAAAGATGACATACCTTAACATACGTGTCATTGCTACGTTGGATAAACCATTCATAACCTTCAGGTTCACCAACAACAATACAACGGCAAGAAGAGTTATTTCAGAGCCTTCATATAGGGGCTCATGTGCCTTCTCAAGTAAAGGTACATCAAGCTCTGCATCAACATCATCATCATCTTGATCATCATGATCATATTGATCTTCTTCATCATCGTGGTCTTCTTCCATGATATCATTACCTTCTACTTCTATGTTCACACCTCCATGTTCCCTCGTTTGGAAATCCACATTCTCCAGATTGTCATGGTCCATAACATGAAATTGAGGGACGTTGACCTATATGAAAATGATGACCTTATATTAACCATGATCATGTTGTCATCATCAAATCATGTCTTATGTATTTTATAAAATATTAAAATACATACCAATGGACGAAATTCGTTTCCCCCTTCAATGTGACCATGTTGCCTACAATGTTCCTCAGCTATTTTGATTAGATATCTTCGAGTCTTTAAGCCCTTACAAAGTTTGCAAGGACAATAAAATTTCCCATCACCCTTTCTTTTTAAGTTAGACCATAGTCTAGCAATTGTCTCCCTATTTGTTTGTGCGTTGATATCGTCAGACATGGTCTTTCTTGAATGGAATGACTCATTGGTGGAAGAAGGATGATTTGTTTGCAACCTACTAATAAAAATCATTAGTGAACAACCATTTTCTCAACCATTTTAATATCGAAAACATCATATGAAATATCTTTATCATTTAGATTTTAATGCTATATTTTAACTTTTAATCAAAATTATGTGTAATATAAGGACCCTATATCACCATTTTATTGAGAGTCAAGCATCAAGTCATCGGTAAGTTAACACAACTTGATATGAAGATCTGAAGATATTTGATACTTCCATCATCACCCATGACATAACTCTCAAGCCTAACATAAAGTCATTCATACAAAAGTAGCAACCTATTAATTTGTTGATAGAACCCTTAATCTTCAAGGAAGTTCAAAAGTTACTTGCTGCAATGATAATTTTTCCTATCCACCACTCCACTTGGGTGGAAAATTTGGTGCATGTACAGAAGAAGCAAGAGGAGATCTGTGTTAATTTTTGTAAGCTTAAAAAGGTGTTAGATTGGACACCCTAAGCCTCTGCATCAATTTTATGAGTTCACCTTTCATTAATGTTGAAGTGAGGTATTGGGCCCTCGAGAAATAAGCTTTCAGCTTGGTTAGATAATTCAAGAAGTTTAGACAATATATCTTGAGAAGCAATATATATGCCATTATGCCTGACCAAGTGGTCAAGAGATTGGTTATGTAGTCAGATTTGGGAGAGCGTCACGAGAAATAGATGGCTATTTTGCAAGAGTTTGATTTAGAGATGCATCCTATGGGATTGGTTTAGAGATGCATCCTATTTGATTTTTGAATTTAGCCACTAGCAGTTCAAAATTTGAAATGTATGGGTCTTTGACCACTTGCATTCTTCAAAGGTGGCCACGACCTTCCGAATGTAACAAACTAATCAAATAGCGTTAAGGTTTTCTTTTAAACCTTTGTATATAAAGCGATGATGTCGAGTTTTCTTCCTGGTTCTTTCCTGATTGAGCTCTTTTTGAATCATTTTTTATAAATATAAATATATATAGTGGTTCTTCCACTTTTGTCTAAACAAAATAAAATAAAACAAGATACCCTATAAGAAAAGATAATCATCTCCATCTTATCTACATTGATTCTTAGAAAATAACATACTACACAATAAAAAATAACCAATAAATGATAATCATCTCCTTCTTATCTATGTTGATTCTTATCTCTTTTATATATAATCAATTTTAGAGAATGAAATAGTATGCAATAAACGATAATCACCCCCCTTATGAAAAACAAGATAATCATCTAAGTTCAATATTCTAAAAAACAAGATGCCACTTGCAATAAAGTGACCATCTCCCTTCTATGTACGATGATTCTATAATTGAGTAAACTCTAATTCACAAGTAAAAAAATTCATACTATAATTTAGAAGGTCTAATTCACAAGTAAATAAATTCTTGGCAGCTCCTACATAACAAATTTTTAAAAATATATTGCACATTGAATCAATTTAAACCCAAGATGTATTTAAATTAAATTAAAAAATATATTCAAATTTAGATAAATCAACATGATAGATCATCAATATATCACTAAGTCTACAATAAGCAACATTTTGTTACTTAATTCTTCCTTTGTTAACCCCATCTTCTCTTCTGTGAAACATAATAAACAATCACTAACAAGCTTCTAACATCTTGTATGTTTCCATCTTCTGCAATGACTACAAAATATCTCCTACAAAAAATTCACACAAAAAACTCAAGTATAAAAATTAGAAGCACTTTGAACCTAGATATATATTAAATACTTTTGGAGGAGTTGTTTAAAGCTAACTACACATGTAAATGTGTGCACGATAAAAATGTGATATAAATAAACATACCTATTTTAGTGGATGTTGACATATAGTCATAATAATTAGAAATATTGAAAATGAATGTCTTCAAAGATTTTATCTTTGTCGTATACCTATGCAAAGATGGATGCAAAATATTGAAGCATATCGAGTATGCAATCTATTTGTCAAATGTTAAAAAAAATAATAGATCTTTTAATCTCAAATCTATAAAACATCACATATCCCAAATAATAACCAAATACAAATTATAATTTTTTTTCAAATATGGGACAATTTACTCTTAGCTTTTTTGGATAAGTATCTTGCTGATTTTTTGGTTCCTCATGCCTCTCTTCTTTTTAAATCCAAAGACCAAGAAGGTAAAAAAAAAGAGAAGAAAAACCTACATCATCTCCATTTTTATTTTCTCATTTAAATGAAAATGAGGACTTTAGCATTCTCACCCCACAATTTGGAAATTTCTAAGTAGGGAGTAAGTGACTACTCCACTAGACTAAGCAGGATAAATGGATGCAAACACATGAATCCTTCCATCAATTCATAGATACATTAATTGTTACAATATTTTCAACTTGAAACTAATTAAATAATTTAATATTTTATCTTTCATTTGTAATAGAGCTCTAGTCACCTCCATCAATATATTAATAATTAGAAATAAATTTTCACACATATACTTTGTGCTAGCTCTTCAAATGAGGACATTGATATGCCTGCAAAGATCATAAATATAGTCATTGCACATATGCTAATAAATACTAAGCAAGGTTCTTATAAATATGTCTGTAATCAAAGATTCTTGCCTCTATTATTTGATAGGTATATCTGCCTTTCTCATCATGCCCAGTGAAATGAGGACAGTCTCTCTAAAGACAACATGATAATGTACACTCACTGTAAGGATAGTCACAAATGAGGACAGTCACTGTAAAGACAACACGATAATGTACACTCACTGTAAGGATAATCACAAATGAGGACAGTCACTCTAAAGACAACATGATAATGTACACTCACTGTAAGGATAGTCACAAATGAGGACAGTCACTCTAAAGACAACATGATAATGTACACTCACTTTAAGGACAGTCACAAATGAGAACATCAATCTTATAGTGAGTGTACATTATCATGTTGTCTTCACAGTGACTGTCCTCATGTGTCATAATATTAGAAGTTCACAAAATTATTTTTGTGAACTGTAATATTATTTTTGTTTTGTAATTTTTGTGACCTTGTGTAATTTCACAAAATGAGAAGTTCTCACAGTGACTGTCCCTTGTGTAATTGCCACTTGAATGAGGACAATCACTGTAAAGACAACATGATAATGTACACTTATAGTGAGTGTACATTATCATGTTGTCTTTAGAGTGACTATCCTCATTTTTTGAAGAAGAAAAGCATTAATGTGGCTGAATAGCAATACATTCAAGTGGCAATTACACAAGGGACAGTCACTGTGAGATGTCCTCATTTGTGACTGTCCTTACAGTGAGTGTACATTATCATGTTGTCTTTATAGTGACTGTCCTCATTTGTTGAAGGAAAAAAGCATTAATGTGGTTCAATAGAAATGCATTCAAGTGCAAATTACACAAGGGACAGTCACTGTGAGATGTCCTCATTTGTGACTGTCCTTACAGTGAGTGTACATTATCATGTTGTCTTTACAGTGACTATCCTCATTTGTTGAAGGAAAAAAGCATTAATCTGGTTCAATAGCAATGCATTCAAGTGGCAATTACACAAGGGATAGTCATTGTGAGATGTCCTCATTTGTGACTGTCCTTATAGTGAGTGTACATTATCATGTTGTCTTTAGAGTGACTGTCATCATTTGTTGAAGAAGAAAAGCATTAATGTGGTTCAATAGAAATACATTCGATCAAGTGGCAATTACACAAGGGAGAATCACTGTGAGATGTCCTCATGTGGGATTTTCCTTGTCACAAACGAGGACATCTCACAGTGACTGTCCCTTGTGTAATTTCACAAAATGAGAAGTTATCATAGTGACTATCCCTTGTGTAATTGCCACTTCAATGAGGACTGTCACTATAAAGACAACATGATAATGTACACTTATAGTGAGTGTACATTATCATGACAACATGATAATGTACACTTATAGTGAGTGTACATTATCATGTTGTCTTTAGAGTGACTATCCTCATTTGTTGAACAAGAAAAGCATTAATGTGGCTGAATAGCAATACATTCAAGTGGCAATTACACAAGGGACAGTCACTGTGAGATGTCCTCATTTGTGACTATCCTTACAGTGAGTGTACATTATCATGTTGTCTTTACAGTGACTATCCTCATTTGTTGAAGGAAAAAAGCATTAATCTGGTTCAATAGCAATGCATTCAAGTGGCAATTACACAAGGGATAGTCACTGTGAGATGTCCTCATTTGTGACTATCCTTATAGTGAGTGTACATTATCATGTTGTCTTTAGAGTGACTGTCATCATTTGTTGAAGAAGAAAAGCATTAATGTGGTTCAATAGCAATACATTCAATCAAGTGGCAATTACACAAGGGAGAATCACTATGAGATGTCCTCATGTGTGATTGTCCTTGTCACAAATGAGGACATCTCACAGTGACTGTCCCTTGTGTAATTTCACAAAATGAGAAGTTATCACAGTGACTATCCCTTGTGTAATTGCCACTTCAATGAGGACTATCACTATAAAGACAACATGATAATGTACACTTATAGTGAGTGTACATTATCATGACAACATGATAATGTACACTTATAGTGAGTGTACATTATCATGTTGTCTTTAGAGTGACTATCCTCATTTGTTGAACAAGAAAAGCATTAATGTGGCTGAATAGCAATACATTCAAGTGGCAATTACACAAGGGACAGTCACTGTGAGATGTCCTCATTTGTGACTGTCCTTACAGTGAGTGTACATTATCATGTTGTCTTTACAGTGATTGTCCTCATTTGTTAAAGGAAAAAAGCATTAATGTGGTTCAATAGCAATGCATTCAAGCGGCAATTACACAAGGGACAGTCACTGTGAGATGTCCTCATTTGTGACTGTCCTTATAGTGAGTGTACATTATCATGTTGTCTTTACAGTGACTATCCTCATTTGTTGAAGGAAAAAAGCATTAATGTGGTTCAATAGCAATGCATTCAAGTGGCAATTACACAAGGGATAGTCACTGTGAGATGTCCTCATTTGTGACTGTCCTTATAGTGAGTGTACATTATCATGTTGTATTTAGAGTGACTGTCCTCATTTGTTGAAGAAGAAAAGCGTTAATGTGGTTCAATAGCAATACATTCAAGTGGCAATTACACAAGGGAGAATCATTGTGAGATGTCCTCATGTGTGACTATCCTTGTCACAAATGAGGACATCTCACAGTGACTGTCCCTTGTGTAATTGCCACTTGAATGCATTGCTATTGAACCACATTAATGCTTTTTTCCTTCAACAAATGAGGACAGTCACTCTAATAAACCTTGGGTATCGATTGGTCCCTTGGATGAAATTTTGTTATCTAGGTGTCTTTAGGTGTTTTAAGAGTGTTTGAAAGTCTAAAACATCAAATAAGGTCTTTTAGGTTTTAAGGCGTGATTATAAGCCTAAGAGCCCTTAGTCCATGAGGATCATTTCCATTTTTATGTTTTGGTTTCTTAGTTTTAAAAGCTTTCTTATTTTCAGCTGTTATAAAAAGTTACATTATGATGTTGTCGTGCTTTTGCAATAGCATAGTTATTATTGTAACAGATTGACCATTCAGTTCTCCAACAGTCACCACTAGTGTGGCATCAGTTGGACCTATTAGGAAGCAATGGCAATCTATATATTTTGTCCAATCAAGGGATTGGAATAGAGGACTTTTGAAGAAAATTGGGAAATAAGAAAATAGTTGACATTTTTTAGTATGTTTTTTATCTTCGTTTCTTCTATATGCTGTCAAACATGTAAAGTACAAATAGATTTGTCATTTCAAGAATATCTATTCATGTATTCATGGCTTTGTGTAATTCAATAGATTAACTGTTCTTTCTAACACAGTCGGTCACGAAAGTCCAACTAAATTAACTGTTGCAGTGAGTCCAAGCATGTAAATATAATCACACATCTCAGGCAATTAGTTTTTCTGTTATTTGTTTTGTGTTCTCAAATAAGGAATTCTTCAACAAACCGGAATAAAATCTATTGTTCTTGGTCTGTCATGGAATTCTAACCCTAACTTCAACTTCACCATGGAGTTCCAATGCCGATGGTTGAAAAACAATTTAGGGTAGTATGTTGTAATATAATCAACACTTGGACTTGCAGAAACTGTTAAAACTTGCTTCTTAGTCATTGCTCAAATTGGGTAAATGCAATATAAAGAAACAGTGAAGAAGATGAACATCACAATATTAGTTGGAAATGCTTGGATCTTGTTAAGCTCGGGTTTGTGAATACTAACGAAGCCCTAAAATCAGGCATGCAACTATATGCAACCTAAACAATAACATATGTTGAAATGATACAAAAAGAAAGATGGATAATGAATAGTAACCTATGATTGTGGAACGAAGAACATTTGTGGCAACCAACAGTCTCATTAACTCTACCGAGTACTTCCAGTTGAATCAATCCTAGCCTGATCAACTAGGGTTTTCATTCTTGTGACCATTCATAGAGGATAAAACTATTAAGATCCAAACAATCCAACAAGAGGCCATATAGATAGAGGGGCCCCACATCTCAGGGGCGAAAGAAACCTCGGGACTTAATGAAATGAAGTATGGGCACGCACGTCCAATCACTTACTAAATTTGGTTTGTGTCTCATTTCACAAACCAAATTTAGTGAATCATCAACAGTCAAAAGCCTGAGATTGAATTGGTAAAATACTCTGTTTCAAAAGATAACTTGTATAAAGGAATTTGAATTTTTGAAACACAGAGAAAACAGTTGTCAGGAAATTCATACACAGTTGTCCCCGCCTTCTCGCCTGCTCCCACCCGCTGTCACCCGCGCCGAAAAAGAAAGGGGTAAAGTAAAAATGAAATGCTCTTTCTTCTTTTTTTTTACATTTTATCCTCGTATTGGTCAAAATTTTGACCAACACGGGGATAAAAGGAAAAAAAAAAAGAAAATTTTAAGACCATTTCCACTTTGGTCGATAAATTTGGTCGAAATTTGACCTCAAATCTACTAGTGTTCCTGTCTACATATTCAATATCAAACTCACTAAGTAGTATAGACCACTTAGCTAACCTGTTTGTCAATGTTGTCTTGCTTAACAGATACTTTAAAGGATCAATCTTTGCAATAAGCTGGGTAAAATGTGACAACATGTAATGTCACCACTTCTGTGAAGCAAAGACAATAGCCAGACATGCTCTTTCAATAGGGGAATAGTTTATCTCATATCCCACTAGAGTTCGATTGATGTAGTAGATGGCTTTTTCTTTTCCTTCATGATCTTGCTGAGCTAGAAGAGCACCTAGTGAAGCTGTCGTGGCTGAAATGTAGAGCAAGAGTGGCTTGCCCAGAATTGGTGACATTAGAGTTGGAGGATTCGCTAGATATTGCTTGATTTTTTTGAAAGCTTCCTCACACTTATCATCCCATTGGAATAAGATATTTTTATGCAAAAAATGTTGAAAGGGATGACTGTGATCTGCTAGTTGAGAAACAAATCTTCGAATGGATTGTAGACGCCCCTGTAAAGATCTTAGCTGACTGATGTTAGTGAGGGAAGCCATCTCCAATATTTCTTTAACCTTTTCTGGATCTACTTTGATTCCTTTAGCTAAGACAATGTACCCTAACAATTTCCTGGATGTGACCCCAAATGCACATTTCTTTGGATTAAGTTGAATCTAATATTTTTCCATCCGGGTGAATATTCTATCCAACACTCTCAAATGACCAGCTCTGTCTTTAGATTTTGCTAGAATATCATCAACATAATCTTCCATGATGGTATGCATCATGTCATGAAAGATCATGGTCATGGCTCTTTGATAAGTTGCTCCAGCATTTTTGAGGCCAAATGGCATCACATTCCAGCAGTATGTACCCCATGGACAAGTAAAAGCAATTTTTTCCTGGTCTTCCGATGCAATCTTGATCTAGTTATAGCCCAAAAAACCATCCATTAATGATAACATTTCATGCCCAGCTGTCAAATCAACAATCACATCAATATTTGGCAAAGGGAAGTCATCTTTCGAACAAGCTTTATTAAGATCTTGAAAATCAATACAAATCCAAATAGACTTGTCTAGTTTTGAGATAGGAACAATATTGGAGATCCACTCAACATAATCAATAGTACGAATGAACCCAACATCTAGGAGCTTCTTTAATTCTACTTTCACCATTAGGGCAATGTGAGGATGCATTTTGCAGAGCTTCTTCTTAACTAGTTTTACACCTAGTTTGATAGATAAATGATGCATAATGAGATTTGGATCCAGACCAGGCATATCAGCATAGGACCAAGCAAAGTTGATTTGTCTTTCTCTAAAATTTTTTGGAAAATCTTCTTTCTCTGATTCTGTCAAGGATGCTGCTACTTTGAGGATGTGTGGAGACTCCTCTGTTCCAATGTTAAGTGGTACTATTGGTTCTATAAGAATAGAAGATTGTTCTCAATACAAATAATTGGGAAGAGTGTCACTCCTTCCATCATCAGGTGCCTTAGAGAGGTTTTCACCATCAGATGCATCTTTTCTTTTTACTATTTTTGGATCTAATACTGCCACTGAGTGGTTTTCACCATTAGATCTGTTGATTATTTTTATATTTTTATGACTGAAAGGATTGGCACTCTCTCCAAAATAGGCCATGTCATTGAGTTCTATCAAAAATCCTGACTTGTGATCCCTTGGTGGTAAATGATCCATGATGCCAAGATAGTCAATGATCACATCATCATTATGGAAGACATCAAGTTCTGGGTGATCGATAGAATCCCAATCGATAAGGTCAGGACAGACAAGGGGCATTGGATCATTTGGGTTGGTTTCAAAAGCAGAGATGGTATTGATGGAGAAGTTGTCAAGGTTTATGATGGTATCAGTAAGGTCTATTTCCATACTCTCATCTAAATCGTCTATCACAAGATAACACTCACTTCACTCACGATCAACATGAGTAGTATTATGTGGGACCAATCCTAGTGAGTCACTCATTGAACTCTCACCCTCATGGTAATTGTTACTATATTGATGGACAACATCGACTCCTATTTCTTCAGTATAATCAGATAAGGAATCCCATTCATAATCATTAGAATTAGAATCATCATTATCTTCAAGTCTATCAATGATGCTTTGAGCTATCCTTTGTTTCTCTGGATCTACATACATACCATGCTTTCTGTATTGTAAGGCAAGAGCTTTAGATGTCTCATGAAAAGGTGGGATTTTTTCTTTTCCTTTTGGTTCTTATGGTCCTTCTCCTTTATATCCTAATCCTGTAGTGTCTCTTTGATAATTTGGATTTTGCAAAATTGGTTTTATAACATCTTCTCTTTGTAACACTAGAGGTCCAGCACCTTGATATCTCATCTTTTGTAGCAAAGTATACCCTTTTCCATAGACATCAGGTGATATATATTCATGTTTAGTATCCTCTTCAATCTTCTATGTCTTAAGCCAATAATTTGCATTACGCTCAACTGCCTCTTTGGATATGGTGCCCCACTTATAAATGTGTTATAAACAAGAGTGGAAGGGGGTTCTAATTTTTGTTTAGTGATCAAAGATCTATCATATGATTTGGGAGATAAAGGTAACTCGGTGATGCAAAGAGCTTGACCTAGAGTATATTCTCCCATACTGCTTTCTTTGATGTCTATCTTGATCCCATCTGATTGAGAAGTTGATGTTATATTACTAGGGTCACTGGGTGTAGTTGCAAAAGATCCAGTATGATTATAGGGAACCAAAGAATCAGAAGTCTTCACATTGCTACATTATTGAAAAGGATTAGAATCTCCTTTGATAGTGATTTCCTGACCATTATGAGGGAATTTTAAACATTGGTGATAAGTTGATGGCATAGCTTGCATGGAATGAATCCATGGTCTTCCCAAAAGGATATTATAAGCAAGATCCATGTCCAGAACTTGACAAGATACATCTTTGACAATAGTACCAACTCTAATTGGAAGAACAACGGACCCCTTGGATGATCTCTCTTCCTCATCATAGGATTTTATTGTGATTTTCTTTTTTGGATCAATGACATTCTCAAAAAATCCCAATGCAAGGACTAACTTTAACATGCAGATATTCAACTCAGCTCCCCCATCTATTAGTACTCTTTTAATCTTGTGATTCTGGACAAGGACTTCAATATGTAAGGGAGCATTATGAGGTTGGGTAATAGCTAAATCATCATTTTTAGTGAAGGACAAATAGTGTGGGGTTGTTAAATGGCCCACCATAGCTTGAAATTGATCATGATCTAGAGTTGTGGGAACTTGGGTCTCTAAGAGAGCTTTTTCAAGGATATCTTTGTGAGATGGGGAAAGATGCAAAAGCTCTAAGATGGATATCTGGGCAGGTGTTTTCTTAAGTTGTTCCAAAAGATTGTACTAGTTGGAAGTATTTGGTATAGACTTTGGGACATAAACGGACTTGTTTTGGGTAGTGCTTGGTTTAGACTAGACTCCTTGGAGAGTAACTTTAGCTTGAGTATGAGTAGTAGCTTGGACTGGTTGACTCTCTAATTTTCCTTTTATGGTAATGGCATTGGCATAATACATAGAAGGATGACAGTCAAAAATGTTACCAACATATCTATAGGGAGTGGAATTATAATTGGCTTGATTGTCACTCTTAGTATTGGAAGAACCTCCTTTTTCATGCTTAGGAAGTGGATCTTTGAAAGTCATATGTGATTCATATGAGGTATGGCCATCAACACTAATTTCACCACTTTCAATTAAGTCTTGAATTACATTTTTGAGTCTTTTGCAATCATCAGTTTTATGTCCTCTGCCTCTTTGAAATTCACAATAATCATTCTCATTCCACCAAGAAGGCTTCACTCTAGGTTCAAAATCTTTCGTTTCAGGAAGCGTAATGAGTTTCTTTGTGATTAACTTCTGTAATGTTGATTCGAGAGATTCCCCTAAAGGAGTAAAGTTTCTTCGAGGTGACATAAAAGGCAATCTCGGTTTGGATGAATCCTTGTTGGTATTTTGATTTGATGATTGATTGTTGTAGGTTCCTTGAGTAGCATTGGCCTGACTGGTGAGATTAAGAAGGGGTTGTGTTGGTTTGACATTATGATTATCAACAATCCCATCATTGACAATGTTTTTTTTTTAATTCCAGAATTTTGATTTGTCATTGTTGTAGTTGTTGGAATTGGAATTTGAGGATCCAGCATTGTCTTTAGAATAAAGTTTGATCTCACCTTTTCGGACCATGGCTTCCTCAATCTTGATACCATTTTCTATGAGCTTATTGAAATTTGGTGGACATTGCAATTGTAACCTATAACTCATTTCTGGTGTAAGGTTATGCACAAAAATATCCATCTTTTCTTGTTCGGGAATCGTTCGTGGATATTTGGAAAATAATTGACGCCATCTTTGCAAAAAAGTAAGGAAGGGTTCTCCATTCTTTTGATGTGCATTGCAAAGATCAAGCATAGTGACTTCATGTTTGATGTTATATGAATAATGAGTCACAAATTTTTCAAGAATCTCATTGAAAGATTTGATGCCTAGGGGTAGTTTAGAGAACCATTTCATGGCTTGTCCTCCTAAACTTTGTGGAAATAGTCCCATAAGATAAGTGTCATTGTGAGCGACTTCAATACAAGAAGCACAAAACTCATGAATGTGGTTTTGTGGATCTAAATTCCCTTTGTATTTGTCAAATTTTGGTACCTCAAAATGAGGAGGGAATGGAATCATTGCTAAGTTCTTATCAAAAGGATAAGGACATATATCATCCAAGGAATACTTCTTTGTTGATGATCCAGTTTGGATGTCACTAATTTGTTGTTGAAGCATCTGGATTTTTTGTAGAACGGGATCCAAAGATAACATGTTTCCTTGAGAGTTTTGGGAAACATTGTTGTGGGAAGCATTGTTTGTTGAAGCATGACTTTGGGAAGCATGGTATTGCTAATCATTTGGAAAAATAGTGTGTTGTTCATGAGTATGAGAAGCATTGGATTGCTGATTGGTGTCCTTTGCTCCATGAGTATCTTGAGAATCCTTAGAGATGTGATGATTGTTTGTGAGAGTTGGTTCTCTAATATGGGAAACATCAAAATCACTTGGTAACTTAGCCCCTTGTTGAGAAAGCATTAGAAAATACATCTCTCTATCCAAGCCTAAGAGTCTTTCCATGACATGATAAAATTGAGGATCTTGTGAGGCTTCCCTAAGTTCGTCATCGGTGGGTTCATCGTTGGAAGTAAAAAGTGAAGGCTTCTTAGGAGATTCTTTTGGCCAAGGGTTCTCTTCATTGCTGGTATTTCCTTCCATCTTGTCTAAGGATTCTAGATTAATGGCTTGTTTAAGTTTCTGAGATCGATTTTGAACCATAAAATCGAAAGAATTGATTGTGGGATGAAAGATTTTTGATGAGAAGATATGGAAAGTGATTGACAAAAAAGATATTGAAATGTGTTGAAAAGTGATAAGACAACTGATAAAACTCTAGGGCAATAGGAGGTATAGATCTCACTATGATATGACAAAGAGAAATCAAGAGATAATAACCTAAGTAAGTTTGGTGGTTAAGGATGATATATCCTGATATGGTAAACTCACAAAGATCAAAATCTGATGGATAAGATAATGTTTCAACACAAAATTGAGAATTTCAAATATTTGGAAGAAAATGATTTGATGAATCTTGATGAAGGAATGATGAAAAGTGATGAAAATGGTTAAACTAAAGATCAGAGGTTTGTGTAACTTGACTATTTCTCCAGAATCTTACTAAGGATGAAAATGGGTATCTAAAAAAGTGATTTTGAAAATTGCAAAGTTTGTGGAAATGCTCACTGTTGTCAAGTGTCTCACAAAGACCAAAGAGAGAAAGAGGGAGAGATCTTTTCCTCATGAGGACTCTTTGCACAAGTTTCCTATGAGTCACCTTTGACCCTTAGAGGTGGTTTGAGAAGCCCCTTAGGAATAGGGCATGTCTCTTGACTTGGTTGTTGAGAGGACATGTGGTCATGAGACTAAGTCATATGAGGCCACATAGCTCTTGAGAATAGGACATGTGTGGGTGAGGATAATTGTAAATAAATAATTAATAATAATTATTTATCTTAGCCAAAGTGATGTGTCAGGTGACTAGGTAGGTAAGGTGGACTAGGAAACTTAGTCATATTTAGGTGATTGTGTATTTAATTAAATCACTTTAATAAGACTAATAAGAAGAATTAGGATAGAAGAATAGACTACAGAGAATTCACTAAATAAATTGAATAATTTATCTAATAAATAAAGGACTAATTATTAATTAAATAATAAATATTTAATTAATTTATCAAGTCAATAGTAATTAAATAATAAATATTTAATTAATTAATGAAGCCATTTTTAACTGTATACACTAGGACCCCAAGGGAGTCCCCATGACCCCTTTTGACACATTGGAATGCTCAAGTGTGTCTTAAGGGGTCATAGGACCCCTTAAGACACACTTGAGCATTCCAATGTGTCAAAAGGGGTCATGGGGACTCCCTTGGGGTCCTAGTATGCCTTATCATGCGTTAGGACCCCTAGGGAGTCCCCATGAACCCTTTTGACACATTGGAATCCTCAAGTGTGTCCAAAGGGGTCCTAGGACCCCTTAAAACACACTTGAGCATTCCAATGTGTCAAAAGGGGTCATGGGGACTCTCTAGGGGTCCTAGTAAGCCTTATCATGTGTTAGGAACCCTAGGGAGTCCCCATGACCCCTTTTGACACTTTGGAACACTCAAGGGTGTCTGAAGGGGTCCTAAGACCCCTTAAGACACACTTGAGCCTCCCAATGTGTCAAAAGGGGTCATGGGAACTCCCTACAACTCCTAGTATGACTTATGATGCATTAGGACCCCTAAGAAGTCCCCATGACCCCTTTTGACACATTGAAATGCTCAAGTGTGTCCGAAGGGGTCCTATGCCCCTTAACACACACTTGAGCATTCTAATGTCTCAAAAGGGGTCATGGGGACTCCCTTGGGGTCCTAGTATGCCTTATCATGCATTAGGACCCCTAGGGAGTCCCCATGAACCCTTTTGACACATTGGAATGCTCAAGTATGTCCGAAGGTGTCCTAGGACACCTTTGGACACACTCAAGTGTTCCAATGTGTCAAAAGGGTTCATGGGGACTCCCTAGGGGTCTTAGTAAGCCTTATCACGTGTTAGGACCCCTAGGGAGTCTATATGACCCCTTTTGACACTTTGGAACACTCAACTATGTCCGAAGGGATCCTAGGACCCTTGAAGACACACTTGACCATTCCAATGTGTCAAAAGGGGTCATGGGGACTCCCTTGTGGTCCTAGTATGCCTTATCACATGTTAGGACCCCTAGGGAGTCCACACGACCCCTTTTGATACATTAGAATGCTCAAGTGTGTCTTAAGGGGTCATAAGACCCCTTCGGACACACTTGAGCATTCTAATGTGTCAAAATGGGTCATGGGGACTCCCTAGGGGCCCTAATGCATGATAAGGTGTACTAGGACCCCTAAGGACTCCCCATGACCCCTTTTGACACATTGGAATGCTCAAGTGTGTCCGAAGGGGTCTTAGGACCCCTTAAGACACACTTGAGCATTCTAATGTGTCAAAAGGGGTCATGGGGACTCCCTAGGGGTCCTAACGCGTGATAAGGCATAATAGGACCCCAAGGGAGTCCCCATGATCCCTTTTGACACATTGGAATGCTCAAGTGTTTCTTAAGGGGTCCTAAAACCCCTTAAGACACACTTGAGCATTCCAATGTATCAAAAGGGGTCATGGGGACTCCCTTGGGGTCCTAGTATGCCTTATCACATGTTAGGACCCCTAGGGAGTCCCCATGAACCCTTTTGACACATTGGAATTCTCAAGTGTATCTGAAGGTGTCCTAGGACCCCTTAAAACACACTTGAGCATTCTAATGTGTCAAAAGGGGTCATGGGGACTCCCTAGGGGTCCTAGTAAGCCTTATAACGTGTTAGGACCCCTAGGGAGTCCCCATGACCCCTTTTGACACTTTGGAACACTCAAGTGTGTCTGAAGGGGTCCTAAGACCCCTTAAGACACACTTGAGCCTTCCAATGAGTCAAAAGGGGTCATGGGGACTCCCTAGGGGTGCTAGTACGCCTTATCATGTGTTAGAACTCCTAGGAAGTCCCGATGACCCCTTTTGACACATTAGAATGCTCAAGTGTGTTTGAAGGGGTATTATGACCCCTGAAGACACACATGAGTGTGCCAATGTGTCAAAAGGGGTCATGGGGACTCCCTTGGGGTCCTAGTATGCCTTATCACACGTTATGACCCCTAGGGAGTCCCCATGAACCCTTTTGACACATTGGAACACTCAACTATGTCCAAAGGTGTCCTAGGACCCCTTAAAACACACTTGAGCATTCCAATGTGTCAAAAGGGGTCATGGGGACTCCCTAGGGGTTCTAGTAAGCCTTATCACATATTAGGACCACTAGGGAGTCCCCATGACCCCTTTTGACACTTTGGAACACTCAAGTGTATCCGAAGGGGTCCTAAGACCCCTTAAGACACGCTTGAGTATTCCAATGTGTCAAAAGGGGTCATGGGGACTCCCTTGGGGTCCTAGTACACCTTATCATGCGTTAGGACCCCTAGGGAGTCCCCATGACCCCTTTTGACACATTAGAATGCTCAAGTGTGTCTTAAGGGGTCATAAGACCCCTTCGGATACACTTGAGCATTCTAATGTGTCAAAAGGGGTCATGGGGACTCCCTAGGTGTCCTAATGCATGATAAGGTGTACTAGGACCCCTAGGGACTCCCCATGACCCCTTTTGACACATTGGAATGCTCAAGTGTGTCTGAAGGGGTCTTAGGACCCCTTAAGACACACTTGAGCATTTCTAATGTGTCAAAAGGGGTCGTGGGGACTCCCTAGCGGTCCTAACACATGATAAGGCATACTAGGACCCCAAGGGACTCCACATCATTCCTTTTGACACATTTGAATGCCCAAGTGTGTCTGAAGGGTCCTAAGACCCCTTAAGACACACATCAGCATTCCAATGTGTCAAAAGGGGTCATGGGGACTCCTTAGGGGTCCTAGTACACCTTATCACGTGTTAGGACCCCTATGAAGTCCCGATGACCCCTTTTGACACATTGGAATGCTCAAGTGTGTCTTAAGGTGTCCTACGACCCCTTCAAACACACTTGAGAATTCTAGTGTGTCAAAAGGGGTCATGGGGACTCCCTCAGGGTCCTAACGCATGCCAAGGCGTACTAGGACCCCTAGGGAGTCCCCGTGACCCCTTTTGACACATTGGAATGGTCAAGTGTGTCGTAAGGGGTCTTAGGACCCCTTTAGACACACTTGAGCATTCCAAAGTGTCAAAAGGGGTCATGGGGACTTCCTAGGGGTCCTAACACATGATAAGACATACTAGGACCCCTAGGGAGTCCCCATGACCCCATTTGACACATTGGAATGCTCAAGTGTGTCTTAAGGGGTCATAGGACCCCTTAAGACACACTTGAGCATTTCTAATGTGTCAAAAGGGGTCGTGGGGACTCCCTAGCGGTCCTAACACATGATAAGGCATACTAGGACCCCAAGGGACTCCACATCATTCCTTTTGACACATTTGAATGCCCAAATGTGTCTGAAGGGTCCTAAGACCCCTTAAGACACACATCAGCATTCCAATGTGTCAAAAGGGGTCATGGGGACTCCTTAGGGGTCCTAGTACACCTTATCACGCATTAGGACCCCTATGAAGTCCCGATGACCCCTTTTGACACATTGGAATGCTCAAGTGTGTCTTAAGGTGTCCTACGACCCCTTCAGACACACTTGAGAATTCTAGTGTGTCAAAAGGAGTCATGGGGACTCCCTCGGGGTCCTAACGCATGCCAAGGCATACTAGGACCCCTAGGGAGTCCCCGTGACCCCTTTTGACACATTGGAATGGTCAAGTGTGTCGTAAGGGGTCTTAGGACCCCTTTAGACACACTTGAGCATTCCAAAGTGTCAAAAGGGGTCATGGGGACTTTCTAGGGGTCCTAACACATGATAAGGCATACTAGGACCCCTAGGGAGTCCCCATGACCCCTTTTGACACATTGGAATGCTCAAGTGTGTCTTAAGGGGTCCTAAGACCCCTTGAGACACACATCAGCATTCTAATGTGTCAAAATGGGTCACAGGGACTCCCTAGGGGTCCTAACATGTGATAAGGCTTACTAGGACCCCTAGGGAGTCCCTTTGACCCCTTTTGACACATTGGAACACTCAGGTGTGTCTTAAGGGGTCCTAAGACCCCTTAAAACACACATCAATGTTCCAATGTGTCAAAAGGGGTGATGAGGACTACCTAGGGGTCCTAGTATGCCTTATCATGCGTTAGGACCCCTAGGGAGTCCTCATGACCCCTAGGAAGTCTCTCTCTCCGCGTCTAGTGAACTATTCTTGAAAGCCTCCATTTCTACATAGCTAGGGTTTACAACACCTGTAAAAGGCACATTTAATACAAAGATTTAGCTGACCACCTTTAAAGACCTAAAAGAAATGAGAAAAAAATTTAGGCAAAAAATACATACCGCATTTCTGTATGTAGTACTGTAAGCTTGAACAATCCAACCGGCTTCCTCTGCTAAGGTACGAAGAACTTCATTAATGTATGCTCTAGGAGGAAGATTATAATTTCCATATTTCTACTAGAGATTCTCCAAAATTTTTAATATTATATATAATATATTAGTATACATTAGTATATGTATTATATATATATATATATATATATATATATATATATATATATATATATATTATATACATGTTAGTATATATAATACATTAGTATATTATAATACATTAGTATATTTTAATACATTAGTACATATAATACATAAGTATATTATAATACATTAGTATATATATAATATATATTATATATATCATATGCGTCTTTTATATATATTTATTATATACATCAATATATGTAAAAGTTAAATTTTTTCCATTTGCTCCCGCCTTATTTTCGTCAACCTAAGAATATCAGGTACCTGATATGAAATCGGATACCCGATTTTTCCCAGGTAATATTTTACCAAAATATTCCATGTCCCCACAGGCCAAGCAATCAAAGGATTTGATACTTTTTTCACACGTTGCGAAAAAAAAAATGATTTGGGGCCCATTGTTTGATTTTTGTCAACTTGTGGTTTCACCATGGGAAGCAGTAGTCGTCAAAAGGCTAAACGCAAGAGGAAGTTGACAGATGATGAAATTCAAGCATATAGGGAAAAAGATAAGGAAAATCACCGAAGAAGGAGAGAAGGTATGTAAAACTTTAATCAAGGTGACCCCGTAAATGTAGTTGTAAGTGAAGAGGCTATTCAATTTGAAAATGCACAGATGGAGATTGAAAATGTAGACTTTGGGAGCGAAAATGTTGCACAAGAACCACATGAATGTTATACATCTCCAAATTATATGAGAAATGAAGTCCCTTGTAATAAAGATAATCAATCTTCAAATTTGGGGCTTTCAAGAACACCTAAATGGTTAATTGAAATTGAGGAGAACATTATGAATAATTGGGAAGGAAAGAGGTCACATAGAACCGTTAGGTTGTGGTCTTCAAGACTTTATGATCAATTTTTTTGAAACAAGACATTGGTTGAGCAATGTCAAATTTGTGTGCAGTTGTTAAAGATGCAAAACATGAGACCTGTGCTTGTGAAATTGAAGATTCATGTGAACAAGAAAATGGAGAGAAATGCCATTATTGTGAAGAATCTTTTCAATGCTCTCAATAGCATTGGGAAGACTAGCAGAGAAAAAGACAAAAGAGTTTCTCGGAGGGTTATTACAACCTCCTTAGTAAGTCATCAGTTGAGAAAGGCTTTTTTGATGAGACAAACTTGTGTTGACTTCAATATAGACCGTAAAACATTGGGTAGAGCACTTGCAAGAAGAGAAAGACTTGATGATCTTCTTCAAATTGATACATGGGCTTATGGTGGGAGACTTCCACATTTTGATAAGAAGCTAACAAATGTTTTCAAGGATGAAATTCAATAATTTTGGGATGCTATCTCAAGAGTGTCACCAAATGTGAAGGATGTCTTGAAGTTGAGAGTTGGCAATGGAGACCGCACTCATCCTAAACATTATGTGGAGGTAAGTCAAACAATGTTGTATAAATTTTTTTGTGAGACACATCCAACATTGAAACTATCACAAAGGTCTTTTGAATCTGTCAAACCATTTTATTGTGTACCCCTTAAGATTTGAAATACATGTTGTTGCAAATATCATGTTGAGTTTTCAATGCATCATGAATTATTACTGTCCATTTGTTCTACTTTGCATACTAATGAAATTCTAGAGGATTGTGGTGCAAGTGGTCTTCCCAAATCATCAAGAGACTTGCTAGATCAATTTTTATGTCATAGAGATGATGGTTGTTTATTTTATAAAAAAGATTTCTTAAATGTAAAGTGCTCAGAATGTGGTGGCTTGTCCAAGTTTAGAACATGTTTTCATGAGGGTTTTGAACAAAATTTTGGAAAGACACTCATCCAAAAAAAGGTACATGAAACAGTGAAATACACATTGAAGAGTGGAGGTGAAGGCTCTAGATGTGAGTTAGTTGCAAAAGAATACAATGTTGCTGATTTTATGTTTGATTTCAAGACAAATATTTTTTATAAGTATGCAAGGCATAGTCACAGGTCTCAATGGTTGGATCAACAATTCAGAACATGTAAGGACACTTTCCCCATTGGAACTATTATATCTGTTGTAGACTTTGTGGAGAACTATACATTGCAGCCCCAAAATGAGACTCAAGCTCAATATTACAATTCCATTTAGGTTCCTATTTTTGTACACATCACATATAGACATTCCCCTGAAAGCACAAAAGATGAGCGAAAGATAATCAGAGAGTACCATTTTTATATGAGCGATGACAAGTCTCACTCTCATGAGTTTGTTCAACATTGTTTCCAGAACTATTTTGACTTCTTGCAGGAAAATGGTATTGCTATGGATAGGCATCTCATTTGGTTGGATAATTGCACTGGTCAATTTAAGAATTCCATAATGTTTTATTGGTTGTGTAGAATGCATGTGGAGAGAGGTGTACCTCATATTTGGAGTTTTTTTTAGTCAGGGCATGGGAAAGGGGAGCATGATGGAGCAGGTGCGTGTGTGAAGAGAGCTCTACTTAAGGAGAAATTGAGGATTTTAGGTGTTGTACTTCTTGATGCTCATTCTATTGTTGATTGGTGTGCTTTAGCATTGTCACAGGGGGGGACTCTTGATTCTACAGTGCGTAGATTCTTTTGGTTGGTTGAGGAGGGAACTATAGGAGATAGATTGGATTTTCAAACAGTGAAAGACTCTTCAAAAATGCATTCATTTAGAAGCTCCAATAGTAGTACATGGACCATTTGGACACAAGAGTTGGCTTGTTTTTGCCCCATGTGTTTTCAGTATGATTGGGATCATTGCGAGTCAAGTGAGTGGGTGGATACATGGCTTCCACAGTATCTGACTCCTTTATCTTTGACACTCTCTATAAGAAATGAAGACATGGACACTTCAGTTGACTATGACCATATTTCAGATCTTCTGAAGCTAGGAGAAGTTTTTGCATTGGTTGCACCATAAGGGAATGATGAGAGGTCAGATTATTGGTTAGCATGTTGTGTACGAGGTAAACAAAAGCTTGTACAACTGATGATAGATGGTGATGGGTTCACATATCCTACTAGTTTAGTTCTTGTTGCAGGAACATGGTTGCGAACATACATGATTAGAAAGAATGGAGTTCCCACATTTGAAGACTATGAGAAGCACAAAACTATTCTCATGTATTCACACCTTGTTATAGCAACAAATGTCAAGTTGTCAAAGCATCAAGGAAGACCAAAGACAAAAGAACTTTGGACTATTACTACTGCTGATCATGAAGCACTATTGGAGACCTTGAAGCAAAGAGATGACCCTTCAAGAACACTTGACTAGGTAATAAGTTAACTTAGTCTATTATTTTCTAAGTTTGTTAAGCTTAATTTCAATACATTAATTTAACCTTTCTTAGATTGTATTTTGAGTCAATAAACTTGGTTTTGTATGTGGATTGTAACTTGTGCAGGAGCACCTATGAAGATGCCTATGGTCACCATGGATCCAATCAAATATAGAAGGAAAAAAGGATCCTTAATGGTTAATTGAGATCTTTTGAAGCCTATAATGGCAATTTGTAACAATCAATTTGATTTAAAAGTTAAATGTCCTAAAACTCTTCATAAGGACTTATGACCAAAATCATGTATGGGTGGCCAATAGTGCCAAGAAGGGATCTTACATGTCATATACTTATGTCATTTGCATGGTTTGAATTCTTACATGTTTGATTGTTGTTTCTAATGCTTTAAGGATATTAATTTTTAGCATTTCAAACAATCTATAAAAGTTAAACCTCAAACATAATAAGCTCCATAGTTCAAATTTCACAAGCTTAATCATGATTAATTTCATAGTTCAAATTTCAAACATACCACTAACAGTCAGTTGAAAGCGCCTCAGCAACATATCTTTCAAACTGATAGCAATCTTCCAAGGCTTGTATCTCGGACTTCATGAGAGGTATCAACAAATCATCAGGTGCTACAAGATCATGTTTTCAAGGTCTACAATAACCTCTCTTGGTTTTTGGTGATTTGATTTTGTTTGCATTTGGCAAGGTGATCTTAGTCGATGCCAAAACTTGCAGTGAGGGTTAGTTGAAAGTGGCTCAGCAGTGTATCTTTCAAACCATCTAACTTGGAATCAAACCGTTTGCTCCATCAGCTCCAATTGGTTGGGTAAATGCCAGTGACAACCCCATTCTACCATAGAGTCATCAGAATGCTCGTGACCATGCTCGACCCAAGTGACCCCAAGGTGCACTAAGCACGATTGGGTAGCGATCTTTTGGGGCTCATATCTCGGCTTTCATGAGAGGTATCAAAAAAAATTTAGGTGCTATAGGATCATGTTTTCGAGGTATACAATAATATCTCTCAGTTTTTGGTGATTCAACTTTGTTTGCATTTGGCAAGGCGATCTCAGTCGATGCCAAAACTTGCAATGAGGGTTAGTTGAAAGTGGGTCAGTAGCGTATCTTTCAAACCGTCTGACCTAGCATCAAACCATCTACTCCATTAGCTCTGGTTGGCCAAGTAAACACCAGTGACATCCCCATTCTACCCACAGAGTCACCAGAACGCTCGCTACCACGCTCGACCCAAGTGACCCCAAGGTGCACTAAGCACGATTGGGCAGTGATCTTCTGGGGCTCATATCTCAGACTTCATGAGAGGTATCAAAAAATAATTAGGTGCTATGGGATCATGTTTTTGAGGTCTACAATAACCTCTCTTAGTTTTGGGTGATTCAAGTTCGTTTGCATTTGGCAAGGCAATCTCAGTAAATGCCAAAACTTGCAGTGAGGGTCAGTTGAACGTGGCTCAGCAGTGTATCTTTCAAACCATCTAACGTAGAATCAAACCATCTACTGCATTGGCTTTGATTGGCTGGTTAAATGCCAGTGACAACCCCATTCTTCCCACAGAGTCACTGGAATGCTCGCGACCATGCTCGACCCAAGTGACCCCAAGGTGCACTAAGCATGATTGGGTAGTGATCTTCTAGGGCTTGGATCTCAAACTTCATGAGAGGTATCAAAAAATTGTTAGGTGCTACGGGATCATGTTTTTGAGGTCTAAAATAACCTCTCTCATTTTTGGGCGATTCGACTTCATTTTCATTTTGCAAGGCGATCTTAGTCAATGCTAAAACTTGCAGTGAGGGTCAGTTGAAAGTGGCTCAGTAGCGTATCTTTCAAACCATCCAACTTGGCATCGAACCGTCTGCTCCATCAGCTCCGGTTGGCTGGGGAAACGATAGTGACAACCCCATTCTGCACATAGAGTCACCGGAATGCTCACAACCATGGTCGACCCAAGTGACCCCAAGGTGCACTAAGCACGATTGGGCAGCGATCTTCTGGGGTTAATATCTCAGACTTCGTGAGAGGTATTGATAAATCATTAGGTGCTATGAGATTGTATTTTTGAGGTCTACAATAACCTCTCTCGGTTTTGGGTGATTCGACTTCATTTGTATTTGGCAAGGCAATCTCAGTCGATGCCAAAACTTGCAGTGAGGGTCAGTTGAAAGTGGCTCAGCAGCGTATCTTTCAAACCATCCGACCTGGCATCGAACCATCTGCTCCATTGACTTTGGTTGGCCAGGTAAACACCAGTGACAACCCCATTTTTCCCACAGAGTCACCGGAACACTCACGACCACACTCGACCCAAGTGACCCTAAGGTGCACTAAGCATGATTGGGCAGTGATCTTCCAGGGATCGTATCTAGGACTTCATGAGAGGTATTGACAAATTGTTAGGTGCTACAAGATTGTGTTTTCAAGGTCTACAATAACCTCTCTCAGTTTTGGGTGATTTGACTTCGTTTGCATTTGGCAAGGTGATCTCAGTCGATGCCAAAACTTGTAGTGAGGGTCAGTTAAAAGTGGCTCAGCAGCGTATCTTTCAAACCGTCTGACCTAGCATCCAACCGTCTACTCCATCAGCTCTAGTTGGTCGGGTAAATGCTAGTGACAACCCCATTCTACCTACAGAGTCACCGGAACACTCACGACCACGCTCAACCCAAGTGACCCCAAGGTGCACTAAGCACGATTGGGCAGCGATCTTCCCAGGCTCATATCTCAGACTTCGTGAGAGGTATCAAAAAATCATTAGGTGCTACAAGATCATGCTTTTGAGGTCTATAATAACCTCTTGGTTTTGGGTGATTCCATTTCATTTGCATTTGGCAAGGCGATCTCAGTCGATGCCAAAACTTGTAGTGAGGGTCAATTGAAAGTGGCTCAGCAGTGTATCTTTCAAACCGTCTGACCCAGAATCAAACCATCTACTCCATCAGCTCTGGTTGGCTAGGTAAATGCCAGTGACAACCCCATTCTTCCCATAGAGTCACTGGAAGGCTCGCGACCACGCTCAACCCAAGTGACCCCAAGGTGCACTAAGCACGATTGGGCAGTGATCTTTTAGGGCTTGTATCTTAGACTTTGTGAGAGGTATCAATAAATTGTCAGGTGCTATGGGATCATTTTTTTGAGGTCTACAGTAACCTCTCTCAGTTTTGGGCGATTCGACTTCATTTGCATTTGGCAAGGGGATCTCAGTTGATGCCAAAACTTCCAGTGAGGGTCAGTTGAAAGTGGCTCAGTAACATATCTTTCAAACCGTCTAACCTGGCATCGAACTGTCTGCTCCATCGGCTCCAGTTGGTCAGGTAAATGCCAATGACAACCCTATTCTTCCCATAGAGTCACTGGAACGCTCGTGACCACACTTGACCCAAGTGACCCCAAGGTGCACTGAGCACGATTGGGTAGCGATCTTCCGAGGTTGGTGCAGGGCACCCTCCACTAGTAGGAATTTGAATTGCATTGTTATGTTTGTAATAAATAGGATGGATCTAAATAGATCATCCTAATTTTGGTTTGGAATCCCTAATGTGTGATCAAGGATCTTTTGGCAATGTTATAAGCCTAAGATACCTTAGGTCATGGGGTTCACCTAGTTAGTGATAATTTGTTAGGTTAGGCTTATGGAGTCTTAAAGGTTGATTTTAGATTATTTTCACTTGAAAAATCATGTTGATAGGTTTTGATCTCAAAAATAAATCATAAACTCTATCGAGTTCATAAAATGGCATATTTTGCAAAATTGCAAAAATGCAATAAAAGTTGCTATTGCAACTTTCTAAAATTTCTTGAGAGATTGGAATTGGAAACCCAAGAGTCAAATGGGTTCTCAAATTGATATAACTTCATTTTGAAGGTTATATATGCTCATCATTTTGAACCATAATGGTAAGAAGTTGATTTTTGTAAACTGATGCCATAAAGGAGGAATGCAAACCATTTTTTAGCCATTTCTCAGAGTTGTATGGGCGTGTATAGACTTACAGGGTCATGATTTGAATTTGGGAATACTATATTTCATGTTAGTGAACATTTTCATTGATTTGAAGAATTTTTAGTTTCATTTTTTAAAGTTATTTCAATTCTTTTCAAAACAGTCCAGGTAGCAAGCTTTTCTAGGGCCCTGAACACTAATGGAGGCCTAACTTGCATTCTAGCTGTGGGTTTAACCTAATAATTTGGAAAATGCAATTTAGGTCTATGTATCAATAGATTCTAAAGGCTCATGCAGTGGCTTGAAGGGAAAGGCCTTCATGCATCAGGCCCTAGTCTGAATTTTTGAGAGGATTCAGTCTAGAAAGTAGAAGAAAGTTGTAAAGAAGTGCATAGAATAGATAAGTGAGTGAAGTAAAGGTGGTTTTGAGTCATTTGGGGTTGGAGAAGAATATTTGAAGCACTATACCAGTTCCATGAACCCTATACCTCATACTTGCTTTGTAAACCAAGCTTAATTAGGCCAATTAGGTCTATGTCCAAGGTGGGTGTTAGGTGGCTCTGGAGTGGAGTTGGAAGGGAAGGATTTGGGATCTTAAATAAATTCCAAATGGTTGTTTTAAAATTCCTTGATTGTATCAAGATACTCAGTTGTGCAAAAGTTAGAGTAGAAAACCTCTATTGAGAAGGCTACAAGGAAATTAGCGTGCAGGTCTAGTTTGCCATGGTACGGTTTTGGTGGGAATAAACCAAGTGTTATTTCAGATGCCTTAGGTCATATGAGGACCATCTAAATGCTTGGGAGTGGTCAGGAAGTCCACTGGTGAAGAGTTCTATCAATAAGTTAGTTTTAGGCCTAGTGTCCCTAAAGCCAAAAAGGCATTGAAGTTTGATTGAGTGTGTAACTTTGCAAAGGGAGTTTATTGGGATAGAAATACATTTTTTTGGTTGTGTTATACCATCAAAAGAGTTTGGGATTTCCCTTAAGCCTTTTTGGTTGGTTGGTGAGTTGTGGGAGGTAGTAGAAGGACACTCTGCTTTCTTGTTGTAACCTCTGCATTAGGGGCTCGTATATGTAAACTGTTCGACAGAATGCCCGTAAGAAGAGCACAACATATGGAATTACATATAGGAGTAGTAGAACTAGTAAAAGGTATCCAAAAATGAATTTTCCAAAGCTTTGTGAGGTTAGACTGGTCGATGACAATGAGAATTGGTTTTGCACATCGACAGTATTGGCATTCAAGAACATGATAATCTATAACACAATTTCAATATTAAGACATTATCATTTCCTGAGAATGCCCCAACACCGAATGTCAAGGAGGATCCAACATCTTCCCTAATGGACAAAACCTTGTTTCATGCTTGGTTGTTGGATTCATAGAGGTTTAGGACTATATCAGTGGGAAACTTAAGAGGGATTTTCAATACCAAGCTGATGATGCCTTCATGATGCATGATAATGAAGTTCTTTGTGTTGACATCAGTCATGATTCAGAGATGTTGGCTTCAGGTTTACAGGGTGGGAAAATTGAGGAGGATGTGCTGGCAATTGAATCCCAATATACATATGTATGATGGCTTCGACAAAATGTTTCTTGGTGTCACTTGCATGAAGCGGTATGTGTGTGGAGAGCCATAAATGACACACTCTAGTTATGACACCAAGCATCCAATCAAAACATAGAGGCATTAACACTTGTGTTGGAATAAGATCCAGATGGCACTATTCTATAGGAATAGATCCATTTTGAAAGATGTAGAGTGCCAAGTAACATGGACTTTCATAACAAAATATTACTAAGGCACTCAAAAAGGGAGACTTTAATGTATTCGAGAAAGAAGATGTGGATAGACACATCCTCAAGAATTAGTTATTATAACAGGAAAGAAACTGACCGAAAGGGGAAAATAAATAAGGCTCGTAGAGGAGATTTTGGGGGTTCCGGATTCCGCCTGACCCAAGAGACTTTGTGCTAGGGGAGGGATAGATTAGGATTTTTATTGTAATGTAGGGAAAGAGGGATTTTATTTTTAGATAATGATTAATGTATAGGAACAACATAATCTTTTTTGTTTTGTCGTGTTCAAAGAAGGATATGTCAGCATATTAAAACTTTGATTTTAGATGCTCACTTTCTGATTGATATTCATCTTTGAATGATATTGGTTTCTTTTGAATGCGTATCTGTTATGTCTGATCACCAGCATGATCATCTGTGGACTTTGTGCTATAGTTTTTCATGTATTTGGAAAGAACCATTCATCTTTCTCTCTTAGTTTCTTTCTGTAATGCATTGTTTAGGAAAATAAAATTTGTAGCATTTACTATCCTTTTCTTTTCAATAAATTAGTCCCTTCACGTCTATCTCATGTTTATGAATAGATGTTTGTAAGCCTTTATTGCTTTCAGGTTAAAAGCATTATCATTTATAGTTTAGTTGATTCATTGTAAATCCTACATGGGGAGCTGTACCCAGATAATTCAGAGGGTGCTTACGCTTCTCAATAGCGAAGTGGCCCAGCTGTTTGTGTTGGTTGAGTCTTTTTGTTTGGGCTTTAAGGGTCATTTTGTAAGCATTTCTTTGGAAGACAAATCTATTCACCAACAAGAAGTTAAACCTCAAACATAATAAGCTCCACGAATAGGGTATTCCAGAGTAAAGAAAAACAAATGTAACTTCAACAAGATATAATTTAAATCATAATGATAATCATAGTCAAGATATAACTTCACCATTCAATTCCATAAACATGAATAATAAATATGTATATACAAAAGATGATGCAAATATAACATATAAATGAACATGTTCTATATATGTATCAAATGTATCAAAAGTATGTCCATATACAATTATGGCACATGCCATTTCAAAATGTCTACAAAATCAATGTTTTAAGGTGTACAATGTGGCATATATGATCTCAAAATGTGTCAAGTGCCATCTCTAAATGACCACAAAACTAAAACTGCATCCTATGTTGTAGGGGGATCATCAAAATGTAGCCTCTTTGAAGAAGTCTTGCGCTCTGATTGATCCTGCATAAAAAATGAGTTCAAACCAAAGTTATATTACTTACTTTATATGATTTGTACATATATATATATATATATATATATATATATATATATATATATATATATATATATATATATATATATATATATATATATATATATAATTCATAATTTTCAAACACTAATTTAATTAAAATTATAACTGAATACAAATATTTGTACCTGGTCTCTCGATCGCCTACCACGAGCAGGTGTCCTAGCATAAGTCCTGGGTAGAGAAGGGACCATGCCAGCAATACCAACTCTGACCTATAAATATATATTTGCAATAATGAGATTAGTAGAGTGGTGCAACATAGAGTAATAAATCTACAAAATAGGATGATAGCATAATATAATTACAAATTGATTGAACTAAAATTAAAACTTACATCTAGTGATCCCTCCTCTGGAATAGTGGGCTGGGTCAACAAAGAAACAAAGGATTCTCGTGGGCCCTCCCTCACAGTCGAAGTAACCTATGCGAGTAAAAAGATTGTCAATTATATATCAATGTACTTCATCATAGCAAACCTGGTTACAAAATACAAATAACAATATGTAAAAGTCTACGTACAATAGGGCTATCACTCTGAATTGAGATGCCTGTAACCCTACACTGTCAAACCAATGTCGGGACATCATCGATAGCCACACCCTATACAATAAAGTGCAAGTAAAATATTTATTACTACACACAAGTGGCATACATATGCATGCATAATTAATCTTAAAAATTAACTACCTTTCCTTTGTCGACACCTAATGAAGGAACCCTCTCATGCCCCCCACTGATATTGGTTGTAGCCTGCAAGAACACAATAAGATGACAATATATATTAGTAAATGTATGAATTTTATTGCTCTAATTGATAGAGATTTAAGCATGTACACCAAATGATATAAAAAAAACTAATGGGTACATAATTTATAATATACCATATAGTCATCAAGGCCAAATGAAATGGCCGAAAGTGTGGACTCATCCACCTGTCTCACCTCCTCCTATGTCATCGACTGAACATAAATAGAAAAAATATATATACATAAGTACATGTAATCATTAAAACTAATCTAAATAAATAAATTATTTTTAAATTAAATAATTCATGTGACAAATTTATATATAATGTTTACTCTTATCGTATCAACAGGAGTCAATGGCTTTGCCTGCACCTCCTGAGCACTCTCATGAGATGTAGATGCTCCATGAGGTGTTGTAGCCTCTGCAGCTGCATCTCCTGTATCCCCCTCATCAATATAATGAAACTGATATATATCAGAATCAGTAAGCGGTCTGAGGCACATATGTCTGCACGTAATGCACATATGGGGCTCGCATACATGTGAACTCCGACGAGCTATCGATGTGCTAGCAGCATCCAAAGGAGGCAACATTGACCTGGTCTGAGTGATCAACTAATCACTCAGTAAATGAATGGCCCTAATAGTCTATGAGGTAGCCTTTGCAATGATATCAGGATGGTGCACTAGAGGAGGGGGTGTGACATCAGTGGGGGGGACAAAGGTAGTGGCCTTTCAGCACTGGGAAGATGGCCTAGTTTGAGGAGCTCCTCTGCCTACGCCCATGTTGAGCCTCATACTCCAATAATCAACATGGTGACTAAGCACAAACTCAGCATATAATTTTTTAAGGAAATAAAATGGGACCTCCAAATTGCTATGGGGTGGTTTATCAAAAACCATCCACCAGCGATCCCAAAAGTTTATGCGCATTGCTTCATTTGTGCACCATTTTATTGATAATTTGAGCTTTTTCAGGTCAACTGGTATTCCGGTTTTAGGATCGACAAAAAGGGCGGCTATATCTTCCTTATATTAAGGGCCGCAATCCCATCATGGTCAAGCCCGTCATCAAATTGGGCATGCATATCATCACGCCAATGAAGAGCAACATTATGTTGCTACCTGAGTGTGTCAATGTTTCCAACAATTGTATTTAGTGTGGCAAGCATGGGACCTAATGTAGGTATATTTTGATACGTGTTTTGGAAACCCCGTATTGTGTTCAAATTTTCTTGTATCAAATCTTGTAAAGATGGAGGGTTTTGAAGTGGGGGATTGTTTTGGGGATTGTTATTTGGTGCAGGAGGGTTATTTTCTTTATTGTTGTCAGCCATGCCTGATTAAATAAAAAAAAATCTAAATTTCAATCTAATTTCATATATTATTACAAATATAAATACAAAATCCTATTTAAAAAAAATGTTACATTTAGCATGAAAATGAAATAAATTAATAAAAATCATATAAATAACTAGTTACCGAATATTCTTGGAATTGAATTTGTTGTTTCTAATATCAGGTATCCGAAAATATATCGGGTATCTGAAAATCATGGAAAAAACTTAAGAAAATCATGAAAGGAAATGAGAAAAGGGCTCGCGGGTTTTGGATTTATGCCACAGTTATCGGGTACCCGATATTATCGGGTACCTGATTAGGCCTATGCTTTGGTGGCAGGTTTTCCCAGGTGTACTGACACCCAGGCCTACTAAAAAGTCAACAAGCACTTTCATGTGCTTTTGGATGAGTGAAAAGTGAATGTTTTTCACATCACCACTTTTTGGCCCCTCATGATCTTGCACATACCCGGGTACAGAGTTGAGAGATTGGATATTACACCATTTGCATGAGGATGTTTGGTATGTAGAGGTCAATTAGATTATTCGGTCTCAGTGTACCCTTGAGGGGAAGTTTTTGGGATATTCTCTAGATTCTGATGGGATTTTACACCATAGAGGACACATCTATGTACCTTCCTCCAAATATTTGGGAGTGTTTATCATGTTGGAGGCTCATAGAGCACCATATGTGACACATCCCAAAGTCAAGAAGATGCATGTAGATTTGAGGTAGTAATACCATTGGCCAGGGATGAGGCAGGATATAGCTGAGATAGCAGCATGATGTCTTGAATGTCAGATGGTTAAGGTAGAACATCACCACCCTGGTGGTTTTCTTCAGCCTCATGAGATACTAGAGTGGAAGTGGGATGTTATTTCTATGGATTTTATCATTGGTCTCCCTATGTCATCTCGACGCCATGATGGCATCATGGTGACAGTTGACAAGTTCACCAAGGTAGCCCACTTCTCACCTATTCAGACTTGTACATCTCCTGTAGTTGCATAGGTTTTCTTGCGAGATAGTGTTAGACTTCATGACATACCTCGTAATATTATTTTAGATCAAGATTCTCTCTTCACATCATCCTTTTAGAGGGGATTATAGGAAGCTTTGGGCACTAATCTCAATTTTAGCACCGCTTATCACCCTGAGATAGATGGTCAGACAAAGAGGGTAAATTAGGTGTTGGAGGATATTCTTTGCATGGATGTCATGGATCATCAGAATAGGTGGGAGGAGTACCTTCATCTGGTAGAGTTTGCCTAGAATAATGGGCATCTCACTTCTTTAGGTATTCCTCGCTATCACACATTATACGACAGACCATGCAGGAAACCTTTGAGTTAGGACCACATTGAGGATAGACTTGCTTTAGGTCCCGAGTTAGTGCAAGAGTTGGAGTAGAAGGTGACCTTGATTAGGCAGTGTCTGAAAGAAGTGAAGGATAGACAGAAGAAGTATGCAGATGCCAGGAGAGAGGATCTTAGTTATGTGGTTCGGGATAGAGTCTTTTTGAGAGTGCAACCTCATAAGATTCCAATCCATTATGGAAAGGGCTCTAAGCTTGCACCTAGATTTGTTGGTCCTTTTGAGATTCTTGAGCAAATAGGTCATGTCACCTATTATCTAGCTTTTCCAACTAGCGTGCCATGCATCCACAATGTCTTTCATGTATCATTGCTGAGAAAGTAGATATTTGATGATTTTCATATCATATATTGGGATGCCTTGAAGGTGGATTCAGACGAAAAGCTGGCTTTGGAGCCCATTCACATTTTGGCATGCCGACTGCTAGCTCTTCGAGGCCAAGAGCTAGACCAGGTTAGGGTCTAGTGGGATTTCTATGATGAGGTAACAACATCATGGGAGGATGAAACACAAATGAGAAAACAATGTTCCCATCTTTTTTATGAACTCCAGGAGGAAGTTCATGCCTAGAGGGGAAGGATGTGAAGCCTCACCTTGAGCCTGTCATAGCTTTTTAGTTTGTACATTTGAGATAAACTTATTTGATACTATGTTTTGATGCATTGTGGTTTTCATACACCTTATGCTATGGATTCGATCATCTTAGATGCTAGATGCACATTATTTTATGATTATTATGATGATTACTTTGTGACATTATTATGGATCTACAATTGTGGTTAATATGGTTTTATGAATGCTAGGATAACATGATGAGATTTAATTATATGATTAATTAGAAAATGAATAATTGATGCAATTTTTATGCTATGAGTTTTATTAAGTGTTAAAATTGTTTTATTACATGATAAGTTATACATGTTTTCACAAATAAGAAAGATAAGATTATTATGCTATGTGAATTTTAATTTGATTATGAGATGTTGCAAATGAATTTTTAAGTTGAATGTAATTGAATCATATGTGTTGTGAATTTATATTCCTTGGACTACTGATGTTGGATTTAGTGTGGAGGGAATTAGACCATGGTTTTATAATAGGGAACCAAATATAGACTTATGTGAATTTCAGTACGAGCCAAGGGTTGGTCTAATGAGAAACAAAACCTTGTTGTATTGTATTTTATTTTGTAAATGTAATGAGCTTTTATGTCTCAAATTAATTTGTAAATTTGTAATTGCATTATTGTTTATGTGAATGCTCAAGTGGATATACCATGTGGCTTGTGATGTGTTATTTGTGTTGTGTCACTTGACACTTGTAATGTGTACATGTGGCCATGACATGTCCACTTGAGGATTGGTTTCCCACCAACCTAGGATAGTACCCCTTTAGGATCCCCATGTGAATCCCTTGGTTAGGGAGCTTGACGTAGGGTCTTGTCATAGAATTTTGAATTGGATCTTATCATGATCTTTTGGGGGGTTAGAAAGGTGTTTATGACATTTTTAGTTAGCCCACTTGGTATACCAATGGGTAAGGTTCAGTTTTAACCATAGGACAACCCATAGTTGACCAAAAGATCCTTCAAAAAGTTAGATTTTCAAAATGGCTGAAAATCAACTTTTGAAGCAAGGTCTTGGTAAGAACATCATCCATTAGATTTAAGGTTTTTGCCCACCTTTTTGGCCAACCTCTTTAGAAGCCCATTTTTGGAAAGTTGTAAGAGGCTTGGGGAAGACCAACTAATTAGAAGGCTTTCCTTATCCCTCGCGGGTTATGGGGAATAGTGTGGAGGCCTTTTAAGTGGGGACTCTCCATTGTGGAAAGTTTGAACATCCACTCTCTATCTTACAGACATTGGTAGTTTTGGAGAAGGAGACTAAGGAAAAGAGGAGGATCTTCATCAAATATCTTCCATAAGCTTGGATCTAGGTTGGTGGCTCTCTTTATTTTCTTGTTGATGAATCTTTGATGAAAGTGATCTTATGAAAATTGTAGTATTCTTGTTCTTGTAAGGAAAAATGTTGTTGTTATGTTTTCATCTCCATTGTTGTATTGTTTTTCCTTTGTGTTGTATTGCAATTTTTCCTCTTTGTTGTGTAAGGGAGTCCGAAGGCCCACTCTTTCTTGGAAGGGAAGAGTGGCCTTGGGGGTGAAGGATTTAGGACAGCCCTTGGGAGTAGAATCTCTCCTCTGGGAGGAGAGGGATAAAACATGGAAGTATGGGCTCCATGAAGCTATCCCATTTTTTGTTTGGGGGGCATAAGGGAGCTGATTTTGGCTTGAAGCCATGGGGGCCATAAGGGTTTGTTGTGAGATTGTTGTGAAGGTGGATTTGAAAAGCCATGTGTTGGCTTGTTATTTTGTTTACTTGTTGGCATTGGCCTTTCTCCCCATAGTGTATTTGGTCTACTCGACCCCAATGTATGGGTACAATGAGACCCATTGTGTAAGCCTTGGGTTGGGAGTTTTTTATGTAGTTTTGAATGTCTCCATTATTGTTGTTTTGGTTATTTTGGATGTTATCTTATCTATGTTTTGGTTCCCCTAGCTTGGGGGTGGCCTCTTAGAGGCCTTGGTTGGGAGGTGAGCATCCCATGGTCCTATTCAAGTTTCCTTGTAGGTTTTGAAGCTCTTGTTTTCTTGAAGATAAAAGCTTAGCTTTTGAAGAAAGTGACGAAAAGAAAGTTTTGTGTATGTAATAAGAGATGTTTTTTCTTCTATGATATTGAAAAAGTTATCTTTTTGTAGAAGGGATTCTTAAGGAACCCTTTCTTTTGTATGTGTAAGAGAGAAACATGAAAGAAGATTTATTTAGCATCCTATTTGCAGATTTATACATGTAAATTCTTAACAAAAGAAAAATCATGTATTTGATGAAGCTACATTATGTTTATAAGTCTTTCTAAAATAAAATCAGTTTTCAATTTATTATGAAATTAGGAGCATGTGCATGTTGGACTTAATAGCATGTTTATTTTTTGTTTTGTCATATAAGAGAAATTTTAAAGACAAGAACTAGCCCAAAAAGAAAAAGAAAAAATATCTTTGTTCCCTTAAAGTTTAGTTGTTAGGAGAAGAGTTAAATTTAAAGTTAGTGCATCATTGTTCCCTTAGTTTAGAGAAAGTTTTTATTTTATTTTTAAAATAAGCACATATTTAAACTTTCTCTCAAGTGAGTTAATGTTGTTGGAATTAAGAAATACATAGAATCTATCCTAATTATGGGAGCTTTATTCAAATGTCATTCAGTTATTTTAAAAAAAGTATTAATGTGAATACAACCCCATGTTATATTAGTCTTTGTAATGCATGTAAATCTCTACATTATTTATAGAAATATATTTGCTTGCATGTCAAATTTATTTCCTCTTAATTTACATGCAAGTAATTCATTTAACTAGAATGAAATGTTTTATATACCAGCAACAAGCATCATTTAAAAAAAAAGAAATATAGTTTTTTATTTTATTTTAGTTATTCCAATCTCAAATTATTTAAAAAAAGAAAAATATTTGACTCTTAAAACTTTATATTATCCCTTGTGTGTGTGTGTGTGTGTCTATATATATATATATATATATATATATATATATATATATATATCAAATTTTATTTCTATTAAAATAATATTTTAATGCTGCATATTGGGACTGTATTTTAAATAGTATATTTAATGTTTTTTTAAATATTTTTATTGAAAAAAGAGATATAAAAAATAAAATATACACAAAAAGAAAAAAGAGAAAAAAATAGAAAAAAATAAAAGAAACATATATAAAAAAGGGGGGGTTTGGAGCTTGTGGTAACCCCACAGCCCACGATACGTCATGGACTGTGGGAATACCATAGTCACGGCTTCGGCCATGGCTGTGGTATCCCACAGCCCACAAGTCGTGGACTATGGGAATACCACAGTCACGACTTCGACCGTGGCTATGGTATCCCACAACCCACAGCCCGTGGACTGAGGAAATACCATAGTCACAGCTTTGGCCATGGTTGCGGTATCCCACAGCCCACGAGGTTGTGGACTATGGGATACCAAAGTCACGACTTCAGCCATGGTTGTGGCATCACCACAACATGATGCACAAGAGTTGGGGGTGAGCCTCAGCTCCCCAGGCGCCCCCCCCCCCCCCCCCCCCAAATATTATTTTTTATTTCTTTTACTGTTTTCTATTATTTTAAAACAAATAGATACAAACAAAATAATCTGCACATGTAGAAATTAAACAAATGTAGATTTTTGGATACCCGGATGGGTATTGAACAAAAAAATCAGTTGCCTTGCTTGGACAAGAAAATGGGCTGCTATTATTGACTGGCTGAAACTATAAATATATGTAATAATATATTTATAAACATATATACATCATATATATGTATATAAACATATTATTCATAATGAAGCTTGAACCTTCCATCTATGGCTTCCTCCAACCACCTACATAAAAAAAAAAAAAAAGAAATAATTGCCAAACCCATGTAGGGTTTTGTAGAGGAGAGTTTTGGAAGGAAAATGAGAGGTATAGAAGTATTTTTGGATTTTGTCAATTTTACCCTAACTATAATTTCGAAATTAGGGTTAGGGAAAAAGGGTCAACCCATATTTGACTTCCCTCTTATTTTTCCCTCCCCCTTTTTTTTAAGTGTGTAAATTAACTTTGATTTTGTTTACAACCTTTATTTGTTATGTATTGTTTTTTTTAACCGTTTGGTGGTAAATGGAATTCAAATATTCCATTAAGTTTATACTCTAATTTTATTATTTTCTCTTTTGAGTGTATTTATTTTATGAGTGAAGATTAATATTTTTTGTTAGTATTTTATTAATTCTATTAAGTAAGGAAAATTGATTGATAATTTCATTATGGGGTAACTTAACTATTTAATAAAATTTTTAATTGTAACTAGGAGTTTATTTTCATTAAAGTAAATTTAAAAAAAAAAGAGACCCCTAATGAAGGATAATAATTATTATGGTTAATGAAATTTATTATTAAGACTAAATTAAATTTAGCTTTAATTCTATTGATATTTTGTTTGGTATTGTAAGTCTATAGGATATTTTAATATGGAATTTAACTATAAACAACTTGGATTATAAGCTTAGTATAGAGAGGGAACACCTTTTTAAAAATATTATAACAATGCCTTTTTATAATTGAAGGTGAATTATTATTATTGTCTTGACTAGGGTTAGACCCAGATAGTTAACCTTAGGTTCATATTCGAATCTTGATCATGCATGGGATGTTGGTAGGATTCAAGGACCTTCCGCCATGATTCCCCTCCAACGATTAATTGTTTATCTAACCTTAATAGTTCTAATTTTTTGTTAAGTCAACCTTCTTACTTTAGTAGTTATTTTACCTTTAATTAAATATTTATTCCAGCCTCTATAAAAAAAAATATTGTGTTTTTGCCTGTAGAAATATGGGCATGACACCATGGATCCAGAATGCTTCTCTGAAAAACAAATTGGTTATGTGACAAGAATCATGCATGGTTTCTCATGGCACAAAGTGGGCCATCTTTCTAAACTTTCCTACTATCACAAATATACTATCAAATCCCCATTTTGTTTTGGGAAACCTTGCAACAAGATCCATGCTAAGACATTCCCAAGGTCTATTGGGGATTGGAAGAGGTTGATACAACGCTACATTGGAGGAAGTTCCTTTAGCTTTTTGATAGACTATATAAGTCTCTACATACCTTTTGATGTATTGATTCATCTTAGGACAAAAGTAGAATCTTTGAACCAGTTCTAAGGTCTTATGAACACCAAAGTGCCCACTCAATGATCCATTGTGTTTCTCTTGAATGAGGTTCTCTCTCATTGATCCTCTAGGCACACAAAGTTCCCTCCCATAAAAAAAATACATTTTTGGATAATGTAGTCATAATATTCACTATGGAAATAGTTTTAGAACTCTTTGCATACCTTATAAGTTGTTGAGAAGTCTTCATCCTCTGGGTACAATTCCTTGAAGCTATCTATGCCAATGCTCCTCAATTGGATTTCTTGGATTGTCAAGAGTCTTTAGCTCAAAGAATATTCCACTTTGTTTTGTTCTCCCTACTTATTATTAATTGTAAATGTGTAGGCTTGAATGTATTCTACCCACTTCATGCGTTTCTGGCTTAGCTTGTCTTGTGAATTGAGAAATATTAAAGCCCGGTTATCTATGTACACCATAAATTCATTAGGGAGGAGGAAATGTCTCCAATTTATTAGGGCTTTAACCAATGCATATAACTCCAAATCATATGAGCAGTACTTCTTCTTTGCCTCACTCAAATTCTCACTATGGAAGGCCACGAGTTTGTCCTCTTGACTTAGGTCTGCTCTTATAGAAATGTTGCTAGCATCACATTCAATAGTGAATAACTTATCAAAGCTAGGTAACACAAAGATTGGTTGGGTATCTATCCTCCTCTTCAAGGTTTCAAAAGCTTTGTTATCTTTCTCATTCCATTAAAATTTGTCTTTCATGCCTCCCTCAATGGTATCTAGGACTGGTGAACAAATCTCACTGAATTCTCTGATAAACTTTGTATAGAACTCTGTTAAACCATGGAAGCTTCTCACCTCTATAGAATACTTAGGTGTAGGCCAATTTATGATTTCTTCCACTTTTCTAGTGTCCATTTTCAAGTTCCCCTATGATACTACAAAGCCTAGGTACACCAACACTTGGTTCATGAATTCACACTTCTCTCAGTTGATGGATAGATTTTCTTCATGCAACCTTTGCAACACAACTTGTAAGATCATCAAGTGATCTTCCTTTGTGTTACTAAAAATAAGGCTATCATCTAGGTATAACACAACCCATTTACCTATGAATAATCTTCAACACTTAATTCATTAGCCTCATGAAGGTTTTAGGGGCATAAGACAACCCAAAGGGCATGAATAACCAATATTCATATAGGCCTTTTGTGGTCTTTAAAGAAGTTTCCCACTCATCTTCCTCCTTAATCCTTATTTGATGGTATCCACTTTTAAGGTCAATCCATCAAGTCTTCTATTCTTGGTATTGGGAACCTATACCTTATGGTAATCTTATCAATGGCCCTAGAGTCTCTACAAAACCTCCAATTTCCTCCTTTCTTTGGTGCTAGGATAGTGGGGACTGCACAAGGACTTATGCTTTTTCTTATCAGGCCTTGGTCAAGTAGCTATTGGATTTTCTTGGAAATTTCCTCATTTTGTTGAGCAGACATCTTGTATGCAGCTTTGTTAGGTAGGGATGCTCCTGATATGAAGTCTATTTGATGGCTTATGGATCTTTTAGGGGGTAGGGTGGAAATATTTCCATCACTCACTATCTCTTTATAATGTCCCAATAACTCCTAAACTTCTATGGGTACGTCTAGCTTCTTGACCTCTTTCTCCTCTTTAGGCTTCAAAAATAAAGCCTAGCCCACTCCTTCACCATCCTCTAGGGTATTTAGGAACTCCTTTTCTCCCACCAAGAGTACATTAGGACCTATTGGCTTCACTTCACCTTCTTCTAGGATGGACTAGTACATTCTAAAAGTGACTCCATCTTTCTTGAATATGTAGGAGTTCTTGGCTCCATCATTGATGGCCTGCCTATCAAATTGTCAGGGTCTTCCCAAAAAGAGATGGCAAGCATCCATGGGTAAGACATCACACCACTTTTTCCTTATACCTCCCTATGGTGAATTCTACCTAAGCTTGTTCATTTAGCAATACATGGTGACCCTTATTCAACCATGTGAATGTATAGGGATTGGTATGTGGGATCTGTTGAAGATTAAACTTGTTCATTTCTTTATTAGAGACTATATTGTTAGTGGATCTGGAGTCTATGATGATCTTGAAAAAATTCTCTAGTATCTTGCACTTAATTTTGAATAATTACCTTCTTTGGCTTGGCTCCTCTCTGATTGGCTCCTTAATCAGTGTCTTCTTTATCATAAGGTTATCTCCCACTTCATAATCTAAAGCCACTTCTGTAGGCTTACTTCTTGAGGACTCTTATTGTATATAGTTCACCCTCTTCTATCCACCTTGTGATGTTTCAATTTTATCAGGGAACCTATATTCTAGATGTCCATACTAATGGAAATTATAGAACTTCATTGAAGAGAAATAGGATCCTCTTCCTTGGCCACTTGACCTTCCCCTATAGTTGCTTCTTGATCCTCTACGCCTTTTATTGTAACCACCTCTCTTGTTAGTGACTTCTCCTTGCTGCTCTGTGATCTTGGTCTCACCTTGAATCCTTTTTTCTAAATTTCTCCCTCCATCGCTACCTCTATGACTTCTACTATCTCTCCCTCTTCCTCTACATTGACTACTTGAGTCATGTGTCTTTTTGAGATTCTCTTCTACCTTGAGAGCTAGTTGATAACATTGGTGGACTATTTTTAGACTCAAGAGACTTATCTGTTCTTGGATATTCCACCTTAGGCCATTTAGGTACCTAGAAACCTTTAGGCTCTCCTTCTAGATCACATATGATCTAAGACATAGTTTATTGAGCTCCTCTATATAGGAACTTAATTCTAGGTCCTTTTGCCTCAAATTTTTTCTTTTCTTATGCAATTGCACCTCATAATCATCTAGTAGATAGGTTTCCCTATTCTTTGCAACCATAGCTTTCCAATTGGTAATAGGGTTATTTCCATCCTTTACCCTTTCATCTTGCACAAATTTCCATCATTTGAGGGAAGCTCCTTTCATCCTTGATTTTTCTACCCTGACTCTCTAGGATTCATTGATTCCTTCACACTCAAAATTATTCTCCATGCCTTCAATCCATTCCATAACTAACTCTGAATCCATCTTTCCACTAAAGAGTGGTATTCCTTCCAAATACTTGTCACTCATGGATTTTAATGATATAAAAAAATAGTTCTTCTTCTAAGAAAGGGTTTGGTTTAGGGAATTTTTCTTCCTCTTCCAATTGTTTACCCTTTTCTTCTACCTCTCATACTTTCTCTTTAACCAATTTAGTCTCAGTCTCTATGACACAAGTTTACTTTCTACCTTTGCTAGCCTTTCCCTAAGGAGTCTATTCTCATCCTCCTAGTCTTGAACCTTCTTGGATAGCTTTGCATTTATCACCATCCTTCAATAATCTACTGACTTATCTAAATGCAACATCAGCCATCCACTAGCCCAATCTTTTTAGGCTCTGATACCAATCTGATAGAATCTCACTAGGTGCTCAAATCTTCATGTCAGGATCGCTTAGATTCTCAACTCTCCAATTCCCTAATTACTTGATTAGGGATTCAAGAAGGTGCCTCCTTTTTATCCTGAGTATTTCTTCAATGTCCTCAAATAGAGTAAACTACTCTCCAACTCCTAGGTGATCTATCAATGGTTAAGTGTTCCCTCACTTCTCAGGTTCTCCTTTATCCTTTCAAGTGTACCTTACCTCCTAATAAAGTGGTGATTCTTACAAGGGTGAGAATGTAACAAATTTCTAGTCTTGATTCAATTCTTGATACATTTTATCAAGTTCTCCCTAACTCTTCCTTACCGATCTCATCAAACACTTTGTTTTGTCCTTGTAGCCCTAGAGCCCCCAATTAGGTCTCCTAGTCTGGGTTTTTAGGATTTTTTGAAAATTTACCCTAAAGGACCTCCCAAGAAAATCATGGATTATTTGGTCAATTAGGTAACCCTAATATACTTTGTGGTTCTTGGGTTCCTAATCACCTGTAGATTCCCCTAACTCAACTAGGAGGGATTAGTGAGGGTTTTAGTGGCTTCTAGGAGCTCACAATTCACAATAAGGTTATAATTTCCAAATGGATTAATAAAGCCTATATTTTTCCATCATGGCTCTATCTAATCACCATTCTCATCTCCAAATTCTTGTATTGCATCTTCTTAGTCACCCCTGCAAGTACAATTACAATTCACCTCCTTGTTCTTAGTCGGACAATGACTGTGCTCGTCTAGGGAAAGGTTACAAAAATAGCCATATGCAATGCCAAACCTCCTACTTGGCTATATACACTATACATGGGTTCCACTTCCATGCCCCAATAGCTTGTGATTAAGACACAATGAGATTCTATGGGGGAGCAATATTTCTGCACACTGCTATTTACAGGTCATTGAACTGGCTAAACCCAAAAGATTAAACCTAAGCTATTGAAAAAATAAACAAACACACAAATTGATGCAGAATTGAAAAAAAAAGAAGATTCCTATCCAAATCCTTCAATACAAGTTAAAACCTAATCCAATATCTTCTATTGATGCCAATAAATAATAGAACGTGTCTGAATTAACTATCACAAAATTCTGATTACTTAGTGCTAGTAAATACAAAGTGCATCAATCTTGGTATTCTAGTCATTTAGCCCTTATATAGCCTCTTTTGATGAATTTTAGGTGGTTAGGACCTTCATTTGACCTAATTCATTGGTCAGTCCCTTTAGGATAGAAATTTATCATGCAACTTTGCAAAGTTGCAAAAGTTGTCATGACAACTTTTGAGAAACTTTTTGGCAATTTTTCCTAAGTGCTCTTCGAAACTCCTAGTTCACTCTTAACCACCCAAAATTTTATACAAAACATTTCTATAGCTAATTTGAGCTTAATTTTTTCATTTCCTCACATTTCAAGGTCTTTACCAACTTTGGTATCTTTTTCACTTCCTAGGACTAAGCTAGTTCCTCAGGACACCGTAGCCTCCACTTTAGGCTCTACTAACTCAAACCAAAACTAACTTAACCAAATAACTTCCTATAACACCTAGACTATCTTGGAGCCTTTATTAACTCCTTGACCTGGCGAGGATCAGTACAAGCCAAAAATATAGTAGTACACTTATCCTAGGTCCTAGATGCTCCCACACCACCTCCAATGATGCATCTATGCACACCATGAACTCACCTACAAGATCTGGCACTTCCAAGATAGGTGCACTTGTCAAACACTCTTAAATAGCTTGAAATATTGACTTACAAATAAACTTATAATTTCCTTTCCTCTAAAGAGAAGTGATAGGATGAGTCAACTGAAAGAAATCCTTAATGAATAGATGGTAGTAACCCATGAAGCCCATTAAAATATGAACCTTAGGAATGTTAGTCTACTCTAGCCAATCCATAATAACCTTGATCTTCAAAGATCCATAGAGATACCTCTCTAGAGATGATATGGCTGAAATAATTCACCTCTATCTGGAAGAACTCACATTCGGATGGGTTTCCATACAACTGATTGTCACATAAACACTGGAAAACCTAGCACAAATGGACCTCATGATCCTCCATAGTCCTTGAATACACTAAAATTTCATCTAGAAATAAAAGGACACATTGATCAAGATAGGTATAGAAAATAAAATTCATCATACTCATAAAAATAGATTGAACATTGGTCAACCTAAAAGGTACAAGTGTAAACTCATAGTTTCCATAATGAGAGACAAAAGATGTACAATGAATGTCATCCTCATAGATATGAAGTTGATGGTATTCTGACTTAATATCTGGGTATGTGCAAGATCATGAGGGGCCAAAAAGTGGCGATGTTAGTTCAAAACTTTGATAATGTAGCTGATGACTTTTTTTTCACTCGAATTCGTTAAAATGAAAAGGGTATCTTAAGGAGATTATCAGCTTTCTATCAATATAATTGCTGTCAAATTTTGAATTCAATAAGTAATTATTAGTTATTTTCTAATTGAGCTACCTCTAAAGTGTTGATTTATATACTGATTGAAAAATGACTATAACTTTTAGATGGTATAACATTTTTTAAATCCAAAAAATGCATCACATTCTATGCTTCACCTACTATAAGGAAAAATAAATAAAATTGAATTTTGTAAAGTTTTGAATGAGTTAAGATGGTCAGACACGGGATTTTTTTTATTCTGAAAATGTTGTAGCAAAAAATTCATAATTAATTATTTTTTTGGAATAAAATTACAAAAAAATATGCGTCACATCCAAGCATGAGTCTACTACTTATATATAAAATCTTATAATAAAATATTATCATTTGATTATGATTAAGGTGGTCAGACATACACCTACTTCTTATTTTTTTCTTAAAATTTTTGTACTGTTGCATTGAAATCTATACTTTTCACCAATCATGCTAACTTTTTCTCAAAAAAGGCCTAGTAGTTTAAAAACTAAATTCAATTTTCTATAGATTCTATTCTTACAACTTTTTGATATTAGGTTCATAGCTAGTTGAAATTTTCACATCAAGTTGACTAACCCTAATTTGCTGATTTTTCATTGCCACTTAAGGGCATAGTTTGGCCCCTCATGATCTTACACATACCCATCTATCTTTGAGAGCCATGTTTCTCCCTTTGTCTAATTAAACAAATCATCAATCCTCAACAAGGGATATCTGTTATTTATCATTACCATATTTAACTGATGGTAATTAATGCACAAATGTAAAGATCCATCTTTCTTCTTCATGAAGATAACTAGTGCACTACAAAAGGATACACTAGGATGAATATAACCCTTCACCAACAACTTCTCTATATGAAAATAAATCCCACTCAACTCCTGAGTGGTCATACGATAAGGTGCATAAGAAATAGGTTCAACTCCAAAAATGAGATCAATACATAAATATAGCTCACGTTGGGGTAACATGCCTAGAATCTCATCGAGAAACATGTCTCCAAACTCACAAATAAGTGGGTGATTATTAAGAGACACCTATTGAATATCAATCCCATCAAGGTCACTAATAGAGATTGTGAAAAACTTACAAACTTGTTACATACTCCGCTTTGACTTCTTAGCTAATATTATACGAAGTGAGATAGGTCTCTGACCCTTATAAGCTCAACACTTCCACCTGTGTCATACACACATTGTACATTTGTCTCTTTAATATTAAGGTTGCATCGATTAAAGATAAAAGGTGTGTCAAATGTGTCATAGGATTGCATCAAAAGAAACATGTAGTTGAGGAGAGAAAGAAAACGTAAGAATTTAGAAGTAATAGTGCTTCATGTTGCGTTCACCATTGTAACCAGGGGTATATTTTAGATCTAGAATATGCAATTGCAACACAAATTCTAACCACAAAGATTCATTAAATCACAATTTGTAATCCCCAATAACAAAAGAGGAACAAGATTTAATAGAATGCATAAACAACAGTAAATGAAATCAAATGAAAATAGAAACTAATTAGTCCTCCTTTATTTTCTTCCTTCTTGATGCAATGTGAGCTCTCATATTTAAGCTCAATTAGATAACATAAGAATCTAAAGCATGTATGTGGTTGCAAAATATGAGGATAAGCTTCCTATTTATAAGAATTTTAGAATTTCAATCAGGATTCCACAATTCATGGGATTGATTGACTGTGATTGAAGAGTTGAACTCAGATTGATTAAAGAGTGAGCTCAATTGATTGATTTGTGAAGTGAATTGATTGGAGAGTGAAGTGAATAGATTAGAGAGTTGACTAGATTGATTAGTTTGTCGACATACTAGATTGACCAAAGGAATGATTAGAGGGAATACAAGACTAAATAGATTGAATTGATGACTCAATAGATTGATTTGATGACTGAATAGATTGATTTGCTGACTGAATAATTTGATTAGTCAGAAAATGGTGATTGAGGAATTTGGAAATGTGATTATTTAGTAGACTGAAACTTAGTATTAGTCAAAACTAGAAGAATAAATGCAATTAAATAAATAAATAATTTATTTATTTTCACATGTGAGAATATAAATAAATAAATAAATGAACTTATTTATTTATGAAAAAATAATTAGTAAATTAAATAAATTGGTATTTATTTAATAATTAGGAGGAAATGATGAATTAATTAGAATTATTATATATATGTATTAATAACAAAGTGGAAGTATTAATTAGATAGTGGATAATCCACTTTTGTCTAAAAAACAAAAAACAAAGTGGAAGTATTAATTAAATAATGCAATTATTTAATTAATTATAAAGATATAGGGAATAATTAAATAATTATTATTATTTGATCACTTTATAGAAGCATAAGTGATGAAGATTAATTAGACATTTAAGTAATTAAATAAAAGATTAGAATTACTTAACTACATAATTAATGAGAAATTCTGAAATTAAATTTAGAATATAGTATAAAGATACAAATGAATTAAATAATAAATATTATTTAATAATTTAAGAGGAATGTTACTAAAATCGCCACATACAAGAAACAAGTTAGTTTTAAGTGTCTATAGAGGCAATGATAATTGGTTGAATTATTTCTCCAAGAATCATTTAAGGTACTATGTTGAAGGCCTATTTATCTTGATTCATTTATGTTTTGTATCTTTCTAGAAGATAGTGAGTCCTTCTAGATAGTTTTGTATCTTTCCTTGAGGAAGTGCATCTTAGATTGCAAGTCCTTTTTATATTTCCTTACGGTTGTGCACTTCTATACCCAACCTCTTCAAAATATCCAACATTGATCAACTTTATGGGATAAAAGCTAAATAGTACACCATTAAAATGTTGTGTATTCAACATATATGAACATGAGAAATTTTCATCAAAGCATATACACAAACTTTTAACAATAAACCTCTATTTTCTAAATTTTATAGGATCGAATAATTTAAATACATAAAGAAATTATTTTTTCTCATATAAATTGGAGCACAAACAGTTGTAGAGGGGGAATGTAAGAGTGAGTGATCCTTTCTCATGTGTCTTTAAAACACTTATTCCAATCAATAGTGTTCTAAATACCACAATGATGAAAACCAAGGATAGTAGATCTACTAACTTGTATGATCTATTCTTGTGCTGCAAACATGAAAGCAATATTCAAACTATAGGAATAAATAAAAATGGGATTTGAAAGTATCAAATTAATAATATAATTGTCAAACTTATTTTTTAAGGATTTTTTTATTAGTGGAAATCATTTCTACAAGAGGTAAATCACAAGGGAGTTCCAAGCACAAGTCTCTTGCATCTTCTAATATTATAGCGAAGATCATATCTAATCCAATGGGATTGTACAAATCCTAATTGGTTATTTGTCTAGTATTTTCTTTTATAAACCTCAAACCTATGAAATAAAAAAAATGACCCAAAATATTATAGCATAGGTTGCATATATTTGTACTCAAAAGATCAATATGTAGGCATATCACTATGAACCATAAAACTTATTATTCAAAATTTTATTTACAAAAATGTGATATAGGTAGAGGATATTTGTTCTCATGAAAGTATTCATTTAACATAATGCCAATTCTTATTGAATGAGAATAGATGATTATGACTCTTTCAATACTTGATATAAAAAGGTGTATTAGACTTGAAAATTATAAAGATTGCCATATTTATCATCAATGTTACAAATAAAAATAACAAACATGATGATAATGAATGAAATATAGATAAGAAAATATTTACTAAATATCTACTTGTAACAAAGCTATCCAAGTAAATTAATGTGTAAATATAGCTATTAGAAAGAAGATATCAAAATTGATGAGTGCAAGCACACACATGTATGTGTGCATATATATGCATGTATACTTTTCTCTAGAAAATAACAACTCATCTAATGCTTGTGTTTTCAAAATATAAGAATTACCATATTTCCTCTAATTTTTAAGATGATCTTTCTATGATTATGTTAAGACAATATAAGATAAATAGCTTGTTTTTTTTAAAGAATACATTATCTTCCCTATACATGTTGTGATTCGTCTTAATATGTTTCAATAGTAACAATGTATCTCATCAATTAATAAATTTTATGGTTGAGTAAGAGTACTACTCAAATTGGATTTTATAAATCAGATCCAAAAAGATTCCAATCACTTGACTAATCACTAGGCTCTTATAAAATTTCTAGAAAAATTTTCAGTGTTCTTTATTTCGTTCAACCAATATTAGATTTTTGAAACTATCATTTTTACTAAATCTACTTAAAACAAAAATATATATTGACAACAAAATTACACGAACAAATTAATTTTTTTTCTATATTATAGAATTGTTATTACATAATCGACATTGTCTAAAAAATGAATTTAATTTGCTGGAAAGGAGCTCTTCTTAGTCAAGCTGGTAAACTCCAACTCTTGAAGGCCTCTTTGCGGAGTCTCCCTATCTATGCCCTTAGTCTATTTAAAATCCCTGCTAAATTTGTAGACATAATTGAGAAGACTCAGAGAAATTTTCTTTCGATGGGGGTGGAAGAAAGAAAGAGATTAGATTTAGTTTCTTGGGACAAGGTGTGCACTCTGAAGAAGTGGGGAGGCTTGGGGATCCGCCCCTTAAGTGTTACCAATCAAGCTTTACTAGCTAAGAAAATTTGGAGGATCTTTGGTGAGAAAAAAGAGTGGAATCTGATCATCCACGAGAAATATCTCTACTCCTTCCCTCATATATCAAATTTTATGATGTCTAATGTGAAGGTGCAGGGCTCTTTTATATGGAATTGTATCCAGCAAGCTAAGGAGATGACTTTCAAGGGAGTTAAGTTGTATTTGGGTAATGGCAGGAGAATTAAATTTTGGGAAGATTGTTGGCTTAAAGATTTTCCTTTGAAGACTATTCCTTCCTTCTAGCCTTTTATTGACATTTTCTTACAGAGATTTGATCTGTGGGTTAGAGATTAATGGGCAAGCTAGTCTTGGGTTAATCTTTCTATTGTTGACCTGTCTCTCTTAAGTATCTGATGTTGGATCTGAATGTTTGGAAAGTGGACCCTACCAAGGAGGATGATTTGATTTGGGGGATGCTCCCTTCTGGAGTCTTTTTTGTCGCCTCTGATTCTGAGATTTTGTTGAAGCAGTCGGATCCTCCTCCCTTTTGGGAACAGGTTTGGGATAAAGGGTTAATTCCTAAAATTAACATTTTTTTTTGGCTGGTTTTGCAAAACAAGATTCTTACTATTGATAATCTCCAAAAGAGAGGCATAATTCTGCCTAATAGATGTTTTTTGTGTAAGAATGTCGAGGAGTTGGTTTACCATATGGCTATAGACTGTGGGTACTCCTAGGAAGTTTGGTGCCTCATTTTGCAATGTTTAAAGTTATGTTGGTTTTTCCCGGACAATATGGAAAACTTCTTCACTCAATGGAGAAATGCGAAGGTCCCTTTGGACAGGTTGTTGTGTAACATCATTTCCCCTCATGTTATCTGGAAACTATGGAGAGAACGCAATGAAAGAGTGTTTAGAGACACTGTCCTTCCTCTAGTGGTGATTGCCGAGAAGATTAAGAGAAGTATTAAGGAGAATTGTGCTGCCATGAATGGAGCTAAGCTAGATTTTTATGCTGGAGTTAATTCTACTAGCACTAAAGGGAACTCTTCCCAATGGGAGAATGCCATCTAGCTTTCCCCCCCTCCTGGCTTGATCAAAGCTAATTTTGACGGTGCAACGAAGGGTAATCTAGGGCTTGCTGGCTGTGGTGGGATTATTCGAGATGACATGGCTAACTATCTTGCTATCATGGTGCTCCCTATTGGAGTCCAGACCAATCATGTGGCGGATGCTATGGCTCTCGTTTAAACTCTAAAAATTATAAAAGAGGATATGTCTTCGAACGTGTGGATTAAAGGTGGCTCTATGAACATTTTAAACTGTATCAAAGGGTTGACTAAGCCTTCATGGTATATTAAGGCAATTATAGAGGAGGCTCAGTTAATCATTAGTTCCTTTAAGTAGGTTATTATTACTCATAACTTCAGGGAGGATAATAGTACGGTGGATGTGTTGGCCAACATCATTGACAGGGCTAAGGACATCATGACTTGGCATGGAGGAAATGATTTGACCGTCAATTTGAAGGCCAAGTTGGCATTTGACATGATTCATAGGAAAAATGTGGATTTGGAATATCTTAGAAAGCTATGATGAAAAGACACAAGTTAATTAAAGAAGTTATTAGGGACATGGAAAGTCTCAACTTTTCCAAGATGGCTAAGCATAGACACACGTTTATTAGCATGGTGTTCAATTTGAAGTCTGCCATTGTGTTTTATCTTTGTTTTGTCTCTGCCATTTCTATTGAGAGTCTATTCTCTGAGGGCATTATGGGTGGAGGGCTCAACCGCAGGGAGCCAAAGGATTGCAATAAATAGAAGAATAAGTCTGAGGTTTGGGAGAAGCTTAGGAAGGGAGGGCTCACCACGTACATGGAACACCTTCATGGGTTCAAATAATATGTCATGACGACTTTTTTGGAGAGATGGAAGGATGGTACCGTGACTATTGGGGGAATGGCTATGAAAATCACCGAGGAACTTATTGCGAAGGTGTCTGAGTTGAAAACCAAGTGCATGAAGTTCTATAGAGACAAGAAGATTTCCCAACAGGCCATTCAACATTTTCCTAAAGACAAGGTGAAGGCCAAGTGCCTCGTGAAGGTCCTTGGCAGCTGTTATGATGTGAACTCTTTCAAGGATATTTGGGCTTAGGTTATGATTGTTGTTATGAACTATATCACACTGGATAGTAGGTATAAGTGTGCTCACTCATATAATTTGTGATGCTTTTTTATTTCAGACATAAGGTTAGGGTTTCTCTCCCATTTTTTTTGTTGTAGTCCCTTCAACATAGCATAATTGATCATAGGAAGAAAGAAAGAAATCCCATTCTGCATGAGGGTCTTATCCTTTTAATTATGGAACATATTAAGAAAGTTTCTTTTAGTAGCCCTATTATCCCCTCACCTAGGGGCTCTGGTTCTGCCAAGGCTTTGGGTAAACGAATTAGGAAGGGTGACAGTAAAGAGGAGATGACAACGGGTAAAAAATTAAAATTTGAAAAGAAGGATGGCTTGGTTACAGAGTCTGATGGTGAGAGTGTTAATGGTTATGTGGTTACTGAATGCTCTCCCCACACCCATTTTGTTGAGGAAAGCAAGGAGTCCCTGTCAGCTTTGGTTAGTGATTCTGGTGAGGAAGAGGATAGAAGGTCCCCATTCTAGTTAATTATGCCAGCTTTGAGGAACATGATGTTCCTATTTCCCCAAAGCTTGAAGTGGTCATGGAGGTGCAGTTGCATAGGAAGGAGGATAATGAGACCCCTGTTTTGGAGTCTAATGAGAAGGGTAATATCCCTTCTAGCTCTAGGACCATTACCTTTGTGAAAATGGTTGACATGTAGGAAATGAATGTTCAACTCCTTAAAGAGGATATGGATGACAAGATTGATCCCCCTTTCGGGGTCCTCCAAACGGCGAAGGCAATGTTGATGTATTCGTTCTGCCTCATGAAATGGGTTTTCCAAGAGATTAAAAGCCTCAATCTTAGATTTTGCTCCCTCTCTGCCAAAGTTGATCTTCTTCAGGGGAATCTGGATACTGGGTCTGTGGGGATAAATGTCTGAAAGGACAAAGAAGATGAGAAAAACATGAAGGATATGTGGGACAGAATGGACAATTTGTAGAACACTCTTATGAAGCATATGATGGATAATAACCTTTTTATGGGTTTTGCGATGGAGTGCTTCAATATCATCAAGTCTGAGATGGATGCTGGGTCTCCGACTGTGAAGCTCGAAGATGACAAAGATGATGCGAGTGATGATGGTCCTGGCAAGCGTACACGGTCTACAAAAAAGAAGATCCATGACGGGATCATGGAGCTCTCAAATTATAATGCGGCCATCAAGAAGGTGTTTGAGGCTAAGAAAGAGGCAGAGGGAACTCCCCTAGAGTTTTCCTAGGTCTTTTTGTTCCCCTCTTTTTGTGCTGGTTTGGTTTTAGGTTTTCTGTTGTTGGGTTTGCTTGTTTCTGATTTTTTTAGTTTTTGTACTAGTTCTGGGTTTTGCGGGCTGGTTTCCAGTCCTGTTTTAGTTTAGTGGGCTTAATGTTTGTTCCTAATTTGTAAGGATTGTAAGGGGTTTTGGGTCCCCCTAAAGCCTGTTTTTACCAACAATCAAAAACAACAATTTTAATTTTTTAAGCTTTTTAAAAATATTTTACCTAATTTATAACATTACATATTTTACAAAAAAAAAACTACCCTTTTCAATATACTCTTAATATTTTCTACCTTCAATCCAAGTCTGTAACTCGTACCACAAATTAATGATATTCTAGTTAGACTTATAAAACTAAATGCTTCTAGTAAATGAGCTATATCTATTAAATTTAATAGATAAATAATCTCAAAACTTGAAAGAACAATATTTAAAAAAGGACACAAGACTACATTTCTAACACTTTATTTATTTTCATTTTTTATCAAGGAAAATGGATATGATGCTTAGCTCCTTACATGATGAACTCCCCATAATCTCTTAAACAAAATGTTATCCACGCCATGGACCAATCGACAATTTTTCCAACACTTTGTTAATAGAAATAATTGATCTTGTTGAAAAAAATTTGTTTTAGATTTTATAATACATGATCAAAGAGAACCGCATTGATATTCTCAAGCATTTCAGAGGGAGATGTGAAGCCATCGGTCTTAAGGTAGAATAACTGGATAAGTTTGAGTGTAGCCCAATACAACTGCTTGCAATCGCGAGGGAGAACATTAGGCTGGACCAACTTTTTCAGTAATTTTAACGTGTTCTCATTTACTGTTTCTCTAATCCACTCGGTAGCATTCTCAACAGACGCCTCTGGGTATTCTCTCAAGAACAATGACATAGTGTTGAGCTTTCCTTCCTTGTTCTCCCTCTGAAAGACATAAGAATAATTTATTTTCAGCATTTTCAAAGGATGAATATATTTAATGCAATTTATTTGTGTTGATTTTGGATTCACTTTTGTGGAATTCTTTTTAATCTTGATGTTTCAAATCATATTTCATGATTTATTATTGGGATGTAAAATGAGAATTAAAGGAACCAATTTTCTCTTTTAGTTCTTATGTTACATCGTGATGATAAATTCTGAAGTTTGATCTAAAAAAATGATGCAAAATAATCTCACATATCATAACTAATTTGAAAATAAATTGTGAAAAATCAATGTTTCTAATACACAGCTCAATTGTAATAAAGAGTTCCATACCTCGTCAGTTTGAAGGTCATTCAAAAGCCGCCCACAAATACTTACGAGTTGCAAAAGACTATTGTACTCATGATGATGGATCATTTGCTCTGAAATTTCAAGCCCTACAAAACATATTGACCCAAAAATCATGGGTCCAACTCCAAATGATATTTCTCCATTTTTTATGTATTCTTCCAATGATGGCTTATATCCAGTTTTAGCCCATTCAGCTTCCTTCATCATCGAACTCACTAACATGTACCACTATAGGTAAAACACAAAGAGGTATCAAGGGTCATTCTAATGGTGATGTTTTATTTATTCAAGAAAAATATTTCTCAAGATATTTTATATAGATTATTTTTTAAAATACAATTGTTAGTTTATATTCAAAAACAGACACATACATGCTTTCTTAAATGGGTGCCAATATCCCAACTTTGAAACTTCCAAGCATCTTGGGAAATATCATTAACAGTATTATATACAGCTGAGAACAAAATTTTTAGATTCTCTGAACAGTTGCATATCCCTCTTGGATCCCACCTACAATAGCATTACATTAGAAGCAAGTAATTAGTCACTCATCTTTGCATATGTAGATGAGGGTATCTCATCTTCTACTAATTTGGTTTAAACATAGCATTGTAAATTTTGACTTGTTTACATATAGGTATATCATTTTAATTTACATGAGCTTCTTCACTAGAACTCATTTATTAGTACAATTTAAAACAAATAATATAGAAGAATTAAAACATAGAATGTACAATTAAAACCTGATATTTTTCTACAATGACTTTCATGTAAAAATTAATTTTAAATCATTGTGATATCTATCTATCTATCTCAACAATTTTGGATACTCATAATACAATTACCTCCTAACAGCCTCAAGAAAGCATTTAAGCTCTTTAGTGGAGCCCCCTCCATCGTAAAAATCATCTATTACCAAGGTGAGAATTAGATTCTTTGTCCATATGATGCGCACAACAGACATTTCAGGGCTAAAAAGTGTTGTGGCGGCACTAAAATAGGCGAATATGAGCTTTTGTCGAGCATATTTTAGGTCACCAAGTTTACAATCTACATACCATCTGTTATTGTAGACATCAATGTAAACTCTCATTAGCATAACTATAAGATTTTCATACTAGGTCACCAAGTTTAAAATCTACATACGATCTGTTATTGCAAACATCAATATAATTATAAAGTTTTCATATTCATGGTAATTTGATCACATTTTGATTAATGTATGTTGGTTCAGATGAGATCATAAAATTACTTCAAAATATTGAATAGCTTGAATTTAGTATAACAAGAATATGAATGGGACAAAAATAAAATGAGTATAACCAAAATGTGAATCTAGAATTAAAAAAATAATAGAAATGTCAATGACAAAACATTACCCAAAGATCTAACCAAAACAATACTAATTTTTTTCCTATTCAAACTTGCACCTTAAATCATATATATATATATATATATATATATATATATATATATATATATATATATATATATATATATATATATATATATATATATATATATATATATATATATATATATATATATATATATATATATATATATATATATATATATATATATATATATATATATATATGTTCCTATTTCAACTTCAAAGAAGTATACTTACTTTTCCAACTTTTTCAAGTCCTCCTGAAATACTTTTTGGCATATATTGTAGTCCTTTTTGGCCAATGTTAAAAAATAGGCTTTGTCTACACATGGGATCCTACAATCAAAGGCCCAATAATTACAATGCCCTCTTAAGGAAAGTCAGTTAGAAGCATATACTTTTATTAAAAAAAAAGGTAATTAAAGGGTTTTATAGATATGTTTTTAAAAGATGAACTCCATCAAAAGTTACATGTAAGCGGTCTTTCCAATCTGAATATCATCAAATCCATATGTTTCAATGTATCTTCGATGTTCTATTCTCTCCACACTAGCCACCCAAGGGATACCCAATGCATAGTCAACCTAAAAGAAATGGATTCAACCTCAAAAATTCAATTGAAAGAATATTTTAATAGATTATTCAATTACAATTAAAAATAACTTAGTTACCTCTTTGTAGAGATCTTCTCGAACTGCGTGTTTGATATCCATTGTCATATTTTCTTTAATTTTTGCAAGATTGTTTTGGGAAAAGAATTTCAATTCTTCCAAAATTCTTTCACCAGGGAACATAAACTGAGATGCTTTGTACAAATTTAACATTGTTATCACATCTTGGCCACTGTTTTCTAGAGAATGTAGGAAGTCCCCATCCTTTAAATAACTGATAAATACATCTACACGAGTGTTGATTTCATTAGTATGAAATTTAAATGTAATGTATGATGCATCACATTAAATGTCTCCAAATTCTATGCATTTCTCGACTCTAGTATTAAAATATTCTTTGACTTAGAAACTACCATGACCAAAATTACATATCCATCATAGCTGGCACCCCATGTTTAATAGAAAAAAATATTCAAGAGACAATAAAAAATTTAGAAGAAAACATTATTTTTTTGTTCAAATGACCTGGAGACACATCATATCCATTCCATCGTAGAATCCTGAAACTGGTGCAACTATTAATTATGTCTGGCATTGAAGATATTCCTTGGGTTATGTCATTCTCTATCCAACATCTGCACATTTAGAATATTGATTTAAGAAAAAATGGGAACCAAGTATAGAAACAATAGTAGCCAATCATAATAAGTGAAGGAATTATCAATTACCTATAGACATTATCTAGAACTTGTTTTATTTCACATTTGAAATGCCTCGCTATACCTAGCCTTTCCAACATATCCACCATTGAAAGACCAACGATTGACTTTATTGGATAAACACTAGGAACTACACCAACAAAACAAATTGCATGTTCAATGTACATAAATATGATAAACTATCATCAAAGAATACATAAAATTTGAAGCACCAACCTCCATTTTCCAAATTTTCTAGCATTGAATTCAAATACATAAGGCAACTAGATTTTCTAGTGTGCATTAAAGCACAAGCAGTTGCAGAGGGAGAATGGAAGAGTGATCCATCTTTTCTCTCATGTCTTAACACTTTATTCCAATCAACAATATTCCGAATACCCTCAATGATGAAAACCAAGGATGGTTTATACTCATTCATATGATCTATTCCTATGCTGCAAAAATGAAAGCAATATTCAAATTATAAAAGTAAACAAAAATAATTGCTAGGATTCAAAAGAATTGAACTAATAAGCTAATTACAAAAATTACCTTTTTAGGATTTCTTCTCGCTTTGTAAGCATCAATTCTATAGGAGGTGAATCATAAGGGAGCTCTAAGCACAAGTCTCTTGCATCTTCTAACATTGCAGTGAAGATCAAATCAAATCCAGTGGGATTATACCAATCCTCATTGGTTATTTGTCCAATATTTTCTCTTATAAACTTCAAACCTATACAAGAATAAAAAGTGATCTAAAACCTTATAAACACACATAATATTCTTTATATTGATGTTTAAAAAAAAAGAAAATTTAATAGTGAAATGAAAGGAGAATTTTTTTAAATGGGTACCTTATAGTTCAAATTTATTCTTACCCATGTTCACTTGTTTTATGCCAAGATTCCATCTTTTAAGTGCAATAATGCATGCCAAGGTGTGAGAAAGATGGTCTTTAATATAAGGCAAGTTTGATAATCCCCATGATCCATTAGATAGTTGATTGTCTATTATCCATAAAAGACATTGTGGGAATTGTGGTAATTGAGAGTTTTCCAAAGAGGGGACCATAGCTACCCAAGCTGTATCATAGGGCGAAATGTATCCATGTCTTTTTTCAATTTCTGAAAATAAAAATCGTATCTTCATAATATCTTCATTTAGACACTCAAAAGTAGAAACAATTTGCTCTGTTTTCTTATAGACAACCTACCAAATAACCAAATGCACAAATATTAAATCAAATATAGACATATGGTGGTTTTTAAAGTCATTCCTTATAAATTTATATTAAAAAATAAAATAAAAGAAAATTATGCTTATTGTTACAAGGATGTGAACTTAGTCACTACAAAATAGCATTCCTAATGGTTAGTATAGTTGTACTCTCTAACCCTTATGAAAGTCGCATCTATTTCATGAACATTAAAAAAATAAATTAATATTAAAATAATAGTACGCGGGACTATATATTTATAAATTCACCTTGGAAGAATCAATTTCCTGGAGTGCACAGGTAATTGTAGATTTGACGGCTCGAAATGAAGTTTTACCATAGGAGAACTCGGAAATAGAAGATCCTGCGAATAAATGATAACAGTATCAGTGCAAATTTAAAAATCTTACATTTCAACTGTAGATAAAATCAAATTTATAATAAAGTAGAATTACAAATTGTAAAATGATTCCAACAAATACAAACCTAACAGAAATATTAAAAACTAAAATATAAAATACTTTGAATAAAAATCTTCCAATTGTAAACTGTCCATTAATTTTATCTTCCAAATCATTATGATTTATGCCACCAATACCTGGTCACAGGGAATTTGGAAACAAAAGAAGTTAATTTGCATTAAGTTTTTGCATCACAGATTGTCCATTATAACAAAATAAATGCTGATTTGTATACTGAACACTCAGATCCCCAATTATCTAAAATAAACTAGTTTGCATTAGGTTTCTGCATCACAGATTGTCCATTATAACAAAATAAATGCTGATTTGTAAACTGGACACTCAGATCCCCAATTATCTAAAATAAACTAGTTTGTATTAAGTTTCTGCAACACAGATTGTCCATTATAACAAAATAAATGCTGATTAGTAAACTGGAGATTCAGATCCCTAATTATCTAAAATAAACTAGACAGCATTTCACCTGCAGAGTTCGTGGAAAGACTGTATTTTGCATTTCTAGTGAATCGCCGCTGAGAAAATCTAGCAGATGAAAGTCTAGTTGTTGCAGAATTTGAAATGACAGAAAGGTTAAGAACTCCCATTTTTGGTGATCTGACTGAATGGGAATAATGCGATTTGCTTATGTGCATTGATGTTTAAATAGAGTGATGTTTGGGTATGAAAGACAAAGATGGAATATTTTTCTCAAATTCACAAGATTTGTGCTTACTCTTGATTATGTGGACTACAGTACATTTAGATTGAGCGTTTCAGTGAATGCATAAGGTCTGGAGTTTTCTTTGGTACTCAGATTCCTTATTTTTCAAGTATTTTTAAGTTTTCTTTTTCAACTTCATCATGTTAAAATATAATATGACAACTCACAGCATCAAAATTGTTTACATAAAAAAAATCATTATAATCATAGAATCCGTTGATAAAGAATTTGTACGATTATTCCTTATTTAAAACAATGAAATCATAATGTGAATGGTTACAATTTGTTTTCTTCCGATATATCAGTTGCTGGTTTTTAATATTTTTATAATATTAATTTATAATATTTTTATTAAAAATGGTGAACAAAAATCTAAGACATTTTGTCAATAATATTTTTAGAACGTGTGTAACAGATAGTCTCAAATCTTTTTTAAAGTAATGTCCACAATAATTTATATGACAATTAGTGAAGAATGAAATTTTAAAACAAACCCTTTGCAGCATGTTTCTAGAATGCATGAGATAACCTCAACTCTTTTTTGAAGTACCATCCACAATAATTTACATGACAATTTGTGAAGAATGAAAATTTAAAACAAACCATTTGCACCATGTTGTAGCTTCCCCTATGTGGTTTTTTAATTTTAAGGTTAAAGCAAAGGCAATAAATGTGATTTCCTCGAGCCTTAAATCTTTCTGTATAATAAAAATAATAAATGACCTACTTATCAAAGGCACTATGACAGGGTATTGCACTTTAACCATACATTGCCACCTAACCACTAAGACAACTTATATATTACATCTTAGGGGAGAGATATGCATATCAAAATCTAATGAGGACGTGCCAACTAATAATTGATGGTGCTTGTTTGAAAGGGGTCATCTAAAAAACCAACTATGGAGGACACATGTTACTAAAAAATAAGCTCACAACTTTGTACATAGAAATTTGACACAAATAAGATGAGTTGGGATTGCATGGTCATCAAGAAGAATGCAACATAGTTCAAAAAATCTAGTATCTAAGATAAAAATGTGATCAATAATCTAGATGAGATTCAAGAGTGTAGGAAAAATATCTTAATGGACTTTACAAAAATATAATATCACATCAATAATATTAGAAAGATTTAATATTTGACAAGGATTTTAGGCTTCAACTAAATCTTACATGAGACAACCATTAAAATATTGAAAAAAATTGCATTGTCTAATAGTATGTAGGATGTAAGAATCATAATTTGTACATGGTAGCATAAGTGCAGTTTGTAGAGAGAGGTGAAGAAGATGTTGGTCAATAACTAAATCACATTTGAAGAAGAAAAGGCAAGACAAAATATGTGGGAGTTTGGAAAAATATCTTAATACTTTTGAACTAGTATACTTAGTCACCAACAAAATACATGATCATAAGGGCTTTAGACTTCAAATAAATCTTAAATGACAACTACTAAAACCCTAAGAAAATTTAAATCGTCATATATTTTGTGGGATGTAAGGACCATAATTTGCACATGGTAACATACTTGTAGCATGTAGAGAGAGGTCAAGAATATATTGGCCAATAACTGCATTACATTTGAAAAAGAGAAGGAAAATGAGTAAAGAGATATGAAAAGAGAGAGAATATAGAAGGTTATTTAATGATATTTTTCTTGTAAAAATGTCTAAATGGGTACATATAAAAGTGTGATTTTAGTTTACATCATAAAAAGGTGTCATTTTAGTTTGTCAATCAAAATTTTCATTTGTGAAATGTGTTTGTGTGTGAGATAGGGTCGAGATCTTCGCTCCCTTGTAATTCATATTAGCAAACTTCACTTTAATAGAAGCCTCATAGTTAGTAACAAATGACATAATTTTGTAAAAAGTTGAGTCTCTTACTAATAGTAAATAGGGTAGTTAGAGGCTTATTACTAACTAGACCAAAATAGTAGTAATTACTATGAATTACAAGGGAGCGAAGATTTGAACCCTCTAGTTGGGTTCTTCCCTATGAGGCTTCTATTACGGTGAAGTATGCTCTTATAGAGGTGGTGTTTCTTCTTGTGGCTATTATGTGGGTGAAACTTATTGTGCTCTTGATCTTCTCTTTCTTATGTCCTAGATTAAGGTGGCGACATCTCCTGTAACTCATAATGAAATTCCATAATTCACAATGAAACATATGCCTAATTTATGTGTATATTCCTATAAATTAAGTATGGCATATTGTAATTATTAATTTTTAAATAAATCTAAAGAACCTAAAGTCAAACAAACCCTAATAATTGCTGTCCTATTTCAACCACCAATACATATCTAGAATGAAATTCCATAACTCATAAGCCTACATTATGTATATATATTCCTATAAAATAAGTATACTAGTTTTAAATCAATCTAAAGGACCAAGAATAAAAAAGACCCTATTAATTTTGCTATTATTCTATTTTAAGTACCAATATATATTTAGAATGAAATTCCATAACTCATTACGAAACATATTCATGTTTCAACTATATTCCTCCAAAAATAATTATACTAGTTTTAAATTAATTTATAAAAAAAATTTAAAAAATACTGTAATAATTTTACTATTCCATTCCTACCACCAACATTTATTTAAAATGAAAGTCCATAACTTCTTATTTAACATGTACCGAATTCAATAATTATGCTTTCTACATCAATCAAAAAGATTTAACAAAAGGACAAAAAAAAAACACCAATAATTTTGGTATCCATATTTAGAATATAATACCTTTTTACACGTGCTGCTGTGAAAACGAACGAAAAGTGCGGATATAACGCGAGCAGAGAAAATCAGGAAAAAACGACGGTAACATTCGAAGGGAGTCAAACTTATGTAACAAGACAACAATAAAAGGCATCTTTATTGATTGAAAAAATTAATACCATGTTTGTATGGAAAATATTATCCAAAAACAGCGAAAGCCAGGAAATGTCACTGCCACGTGGATCTAGAGGATGGCCAGTCATTGGAGAATCCATCAGTTTCCATCGAGGCCTCACATCCGTTCAACCACGCCAATTCATTCAAGATCATGAGAATAGGTAATCAAATCTGCTTCCTTTTATATCCCTTTTGCTGTGTTAATTTTATCAATTTTATCAATTTTTTAATAAATAAATTGAAATATATAGATGTTAGTATTTTTATCTTTATATAGTAGATTACAGTTATTTGAGTAAAAGTGCATCTAAATTACAAGTCATTTTTAGTTAAGAAGTCACCTGTAGGGGGATCCAACTCATCAAATATGTACTTAAGATTGTTTTAATGAACTCTCAACCAATCGAACTACAATCGTTTGACTTTTTTCTATACTTTTTAGAAGCAAAAGGAAGCAAAGATTTTTTAAAAACACATAAAAGTAAAAAACTAATAAAACATTTATTTTTCATATTGATAAAGAACTAGATTAAAAAGAATTTTAATTTTTATATAGAAATTGTGAGAAGGCAGACTAAATAAATCTAAAAAAAATATGAAATTTATGTTAAGATCAATGTTGTCTAATTGATGTGTTAACCAAGACAATAAGATGGTCATATCAATTCTTTCTAATCATTGACTGATATAATTTATATGGTTTTGCTATTTTATTTTTATTTTGTTTATGTAATACAATAGATATAATATTGTAATTATTAGAACTTGTTTGAGATTAATAATCTATTTCTTACTATAGGTTCTCTTGAATATTATGGGCAAAAAGTTGTTGGACTTACCTCCTTATGAAGATTCAAAAGAAATCTACGATGCTTTTGAGGCATATGTGGCAGCCATCCTCCAAATCCCCATCAAATTCCTAGGATCTAATTATACAAGAGGGATTAAGGTACTTCATCTAATTTTATTAATATTTGCTCAATATAAATGTATTTAGATAAAATATTACTTTTTACTGATGAAGAATGCAAGGAAGAGAAACATTCATAAGAAAGGTTGAAGAGTGTATAGAGGAGAGAAGACAACATCCTGAAGTGATTCATAATGATCTATTGACAAGAATTTTGAAAGAAGAGTCATGGTCAAATGAAATTATTGGAGATTTTTTACTATTTATGATGTTTGCTGGTTATGAAACTTCTTCCACAACCATGGCATTTGCTATTAAATTTCTCACAGACAACCCACAAGCAATGGAGGAGCTCATGGTGAGAATTTACCTATAGTTAAAAATTAAAATGACAGGTTATGTAAAAGTAATGCTTATTAGGCATTTAAGCACGGTTAGTGTACCAAGATAGATAAAAAGATAAAAGGAGATTAATGAGACGTCAGTTGTGCTTTCATTTTAAGTTCGTTAATGAATTAATTTAAGTTCTTTTATACAAATAATTTAGTAAGAGGTTCTTGGAAACCAAAGGTCTACAATTCAAATTATGGGATGTGGATCTTTAGTTCAAAATATGTTAGTTTTCTAGTTAGTAGATATGAGAAAAATAAGTTAAATGTCTTAATTTTATTATACATATCTTGTGAACTGCATACAACTAATCACTTTCAAGGATTAAATCATATTTTTTGGTCATGAATAATAAGTTATCATGATATTTTGTAAGGTACCTAACTTACATTTTGAGCAGGTTGAGCATTACTCTCTATTGAAGGATAATGGAAATAGAAATCTAACATGGGACAACTATCAAGCTATCAATTCACTCATTGTGTGAGTACATAAATTAATTTTTAAAAATTCTATCTTCTACCCTTGTTAGATGATTATATATTCAATATTAGTATTAATAGCTCTTTATGAAATCACAACTTGGCTCATTATCATTTAATAAAAAGTGACATCAATTTGTTTAATTTGATTTTCTTTCTAGGTGATAAAAGAAGCTCTTCGATTAGGTAGTGTAGGCCAAGGGATTTATAGAGATGCGACACAAAATATTAAATTTAAAGGTTCCATTTTGGGAAATATTAATTTAAAATTAATATTGCTTAAGGTAAGCAAGTTGATAAGTTTATTGCTACACTATTATAAGCTAACTAAGTGCAAATGCAGACTTTGTCATTCCCAAAGGATGGACAGTGTATGTACTCCTCATTGCCATGCACTTAGATGAAAAATATTATCCTGATCCATTTGCTTTCAATCCATGGCGTTGGCGAAATGAGTCTTCCCTAGTATGTCAACCCACTATCTTTATTTTTTTAGCTATGAATTTTCAAAAGCTATGGATAGTATTATGTGCTACATAATGATAATTTTATTCAATTTATTCAATGAATTTGTAGGCTTTGTCTGAAAACCCATGGTATATGCCATTTGGGAGAGGTGCTAGGCTTTGTCCAGGAAACCATTTGGCAAGATTTGAAATTGCTCTCTTCTTGCATAACTTTATCACTAAATTTAGGTGAGCTTGTCTATCATTCTCAAAAGTACAAGAATTGTAATATCATTATGGAGGGAAATCATGATTTTTAGATTTAAAGATTAAGAGATGGCTAATTTTAGTGATTAATGGTATGTGCATGTAGGTGGGAACCAATTGAAGATGATCGAATATGTTACTTTGCAATCCCTACTCTCGTAAAGGGTCTTCCAATTCGCCTATATTCTCATGAATGACATTATGTAAATAGTAGATGAACTAGGAAATGTTGACTTTAGCTATATGCAAACAAATTAATAAACTATAAAGTCATTTAATTTATTATATTCTCAGCATACACTCTTACTCATTCACATATTTCTCCTCAATCTTTAGACTCATGCAACCTCTCCAAATATTAACACTATTTGTGTATGGTAATCGACCTTTATTGGACATTCTTATATAGTGACCATATTATTGAATTGTCACAAAAAAATTCATTCCTAGGCATTCGTCCACCACATGAATGAGATCTGTATTTCTTGGTCATAGAGATCCATGTTTCTTAGTACTATCGTGATTGGTTTGAATAACAATTAGATGTTTAAACATGTCATTGAACACCATATGAGAGATAATGCAATCTTAATTATTATAAGAGTCATCTCCAATTCTCTTTCATTCAATCTTAATTTTCATCACACATACTCAATGGTAATCTTTGTTTATTTTTCAAACAATTCTATATAATAGGATCACCTCCTGATATCCTATGCTTGTATCTTTTAACTAATGAAATGTCCCTATAATTATGCAATTATTCAGATAATAATAAACTGATAAATATAATCAATACTTAGTCCTTTGGGAATTATCTATATCTATCTTTAATTCAAGAGAGTAACTACCTATATAACTCCCTTTAATAATTCCGCAATGAGGTAGTCGATGGGTCTTGCTTAATATCATGTTTGTAATTACTTGTTCTCTGGTGTAAGTTCAAATCTTTAATTAAATCATATTTTAATGGTATATCTTCTATTTGTTAGGTACCTCCTTAAAATGGATTGTCGTAAGCATCAATAAATTTCAATCTTTAATTTAAATTTATTTCAATAGTATTCTTACTATTTTGAACTTAGGGACATGACAGAGGTGTTATCAGTTTATGATAGAAAAGTGTTATGTAATATTTTTCCTCTATCTATCGACCTATAGGAGTCTTACTATACTTGGTCGATACAATCTTAATAATTTCCCTGAATTTACTTGTAACTATATTGTTTATTAAATTATATAATATTATAATATTCTATCATTCTTACATCATTATCATTTAAATTATAATTTATTATCCTGTACTATTATAATTATATTATTTATTTATTATATAATTTTCTTATTATATAATATTGAATAGAGGTAAAATGGATTCACCTCTATTGAAATGTGTGTGTGTGTATTGTATGGGGGAAATATGAGATTCACTCCTAAATCCAAATTCCCAAAGGAGAAATCTAATTTGATCAACCAAAAGGGTTAATACACAATCGAATCAATCTAAGGAGAATATGGAAGAGAGAGAGAATAACCCTATGTTTCCCTATGGTTGAATTGAAGTCTTTAGGATTTTGAAGTAATTGAAATATAAATACTAACCTCAAATTAGGGCAGATTTGGAAAATGCCAATTTTTTATGTCTATGTATACTTTCGGGCAATTCTACATCTTGTTATGGACTAGAAATGCCGAGACAGAGAAAACCTAGAAATCTTTCTCCAAGATGAGCTTAGGTCGGGTTTGACCCTCATAAAAGGTCAAATACTACATTCCTTATTTGAAGTCTGATTCAAATTCTATTCGTAGATCTCGAAAGTTTTCTGAAAAGGGTATCCAAATTCGCTCTTAGATCTGAAATCCCGCACCTGTACTTGCAAGAAAAAGAGGGTTTTGTTGTTTGTTTGAGGGGTTTGCCTTGGTCAAACCCCAGTTTGAAATCAACCTTAATATTGAAATTGAAATAGGAATGCTAGCAAGTAGTAGAAAAGGATCTAACAATGAAGCTATGCAATTCAATATATATGTAATTGTATTTTGAATGTAAACAAGTATATTGATATGAAAGCTTGAACAAAATAATAAATGTAAATCAAACCTCCATGATTGTATGCTTGGAATTCACCTTGAAGGAAGAATAAAATGGATCTTGAAGATGAACAAAGGATCTTGAAGGAAGATCACACCATCATGATGGCTAGATCTAGGGTTTGAATGATGAATCTTGAATGCTTGAACCAAATCCCTTCAGTGGCTTGAATGCTTTAATCCTTGATCTTCATGGAGAACTTGGATGGAGAAGAGAACTTAAATGTTTGAATGGATGCTTGCTTGATCACCTTGAGAGCTTGAGAGCAATTGCTTGAGCATAAAAACTTGATGTGGATGAGATGTGAAAATGAGAGAGGAAGGCCTCCTTTTATAGTGAACTAGCAGACAATTCTCTAGAGGGGCCACCATGGAGAATTAAATCCCAATTAGGTCCTAACCTTTAGAAAATATACCTAGATTAAATGCAATTAAATGATTTACCCTCCTAAAACTTGAAATGGCCAACTTGGAGGTGGGAAAATAAATATCCAGAAAGCCCGATGCCCGAAAATCTAGGATTCTAGAAATTTGAATGAGGGGGGAAAAATCAAGGTTGGACCTAACCTATTTAGGTTCAACCTTGATCCTAATCTAGTCAGGTTTGAGATCAATCCTGACCTAGTCAGGATCAACCTTGAATTTGACCCTGGGCCTAGATTCAGTCAAAACCAGGTCAGGAGGTCCCGAGGATGCCCATAAACCTAGAAATGATATTAGAACATGACAGAATGTCAGGGATAGACATAAAATCTTATGATGAACATGATAAAGTCTAGAAGGACCTATTTCTAAATCCTACCTAGAAAATAGAGCCATAGAAGAGGGAAATTAAGGAGAATCCTCGAGATCCTAACCCTAATTTCACCTAGAATGAAGGAATCAAGTGCAGAAAAGAAGTGGAAAGTGGGGAGAAAGCCAGATCAAAGAAAAGATCAAATCAAGGCATTCGTCATGACCCCAAACCACTTACTCAGAGGGCTAAAGGGTATGTGCAAGATAATGAGGGGCCAAACTATGCCCTTAAGTGGCAATGAAAAATCAGCAAATCAGGGTTAGTCAAGTTGACATGAAAATTTGAACTAGCTATCAACCTAATACCAAAAAGTTGTAAGAATAGAATCTATATGAAATTGAATGTAGTTTCTAAAATACTAGGCATTTTCTAAAAAAAAATTAATATAATTGGTGAAAAGTATAGATTTCAATACAACAGTACAAAAATTTTAGGAAAAAAATAAGATGTAGGTGTATGTCTGACCACCTTAATCATGATCAAATGATAATATTTTTTTATAAGATTTAATATATAAGTAGTAGACTCATGCCTAGATTTGACACACATTTTTTTGTAATTTTATTCCAAAAAAATAATTAATTATGAATTTTCTACTACAACATTTTCAGAATAAAAAAACTCTCATGTCTGACCAACTTAACTCATTCAAAACTTTACAAAATTCAATTTTATTTATTTTTCCTTATAGTAAGCGAAGCATAGAATGTGGCACATTTTTCAGATTTCAAAAATGTTATACCATCTAAAAGTTATAGTCATTTTTCAATTAGTATATAAATCAGCACTTTAGATGTAGCTCAATTAGAAAATAACTAATAATTACTTACGAAATTCAAAATTTGACAGCAATTATATTGATAAAAAGCTGATAATCTCCTTAAAATACCCTTTTCATTTTTATCAAATTCAGGTGAAAAAAAAGTCGTCAGCTACATTGTCGAAGTCTGGAACTCAGAGAAATAGGGGAAAAACACGTATTTGAGACATTTCAATAGTTGACCATGTAGGTTTGGTGCACAAAGCAATACCGAGCCTAATCGGGTACCTGAATATGATGGCAAAATTTTGAATTTTCACTTTCCCTTCCCTCCACTTTCTCCCTCCCATTTCTCCATCCTTCATATGATATATTATATATAGAAAACTATATATTAGATATATTAAATATTATATAATATCAATTATATATTAAATATTATATAATATACATTTTACATTTTAAATATTATTTAATATATATTAATATTAAATGTTACATTATATATTATATATTATTTTATATGTATAATATATTAATATATGTATTTTAAGACTATGTACGAAAGGTTGGAAGATTACAGAAAAATCATGGATGGCCATTGAAAGAAGCAAAGGAAATTAATCAGCCATTTAAAAACTTCACGGGTGGTCATTGAGGAAGAGAGAGAGTGAGAAGGTGGCAGGGGCTGAGAGAGGAAGAGAGAGAGTGAGAAGGTGAGAGAGAGAGAGAGATAGCTCGAGACAAAGAGAGAGGAGATAACGGGGAGAGAGAGAGAGAGAGAGAGAGGACAGAGACAGAGACAGAGGGGGGAAGGGGAGAGAGTAGGATAGAGAGAGAGAGAGAGAGAGAGAGAGAGAGAGAGAGAGAGAGAGAGAGAGAGAGAGGGGGAGAGAGTAGGAGAGAGAGAGAAGGGGAAGGATAACTAATTCATTACAATATTAAGCAGTAAGGAGCAAGGCAAACTTAAATAATATCACAGAAGGCATTAGAAATCCAAATTCTAATTAGGAGTTTTAAGAAAAGTGAGTAAGGTCCTAGATAGGGACATTACAGATCCACACATTGTTTAGTAGATACCTCCAAGAACCCACATACATAGTGTGTGTGAAAATTGTACCTGATCTGTAGACACAACACTTCAGTAAAATATTAGAGGTTAGCAAAAATCAAAATCGTGCAAAATTGAAATCTAATTTAACCAAGCAATTTACTGCCTTCTAGTAAGTGCGAGATTGATGTTCTCAGATTGTTATCGAGATCAATGACCTAGACGACACCTAAATGAAAGATTTGAATGCAATTGATCAAGATATGAATTGAATGCAATTAATCTATATTTTTTGGATTTTCTATGCAATGATATGAAAAATGATATGAAATCTATGATATGTAAAAATTGATATGCTATGAATTGATCTAACAATAATATGAAAACAAAAGTGATCTCACAACAATGTTGATTCGCAATAAGCTTTGATCCTTCCAATTGCAATTCTCCAGCGTGATTGTGCAAAAATATGAGAGATGCTTTGAGATGAGCTAAGGCCTTACTTTATAGAAATCCAAGGCTTTAGAGGTGCATGGATAAAAGCCATAAATCAGTCAAATAAACTCAACTTGATTTTTGAGTTATCTAATAATAAAGATAATTTAATTCACAAAAACATGCAAATCATGCAAAAATAGCTTTTTAACTCAAATTAGAGTTTAGATCAGCTTTTTGAACTCCAAAAGGATGTTGAGTTCTAAAAAGTCAACACTTTGCATTGATTTTCTAATTTGGAGTTTAACTGTTTCTTTTGAATGTGCATAATAATTATGAATTAATTAAATAAATAAAGTGATTTATGCTCAACTTAACTAATTTTTGAAAATAAATAATTGATTTATGGGTTAATCAATTATTTAATCAAACTTTTATTAAAAACTATATTATTAAATAATGACAACTTGCTTTAATTAATTAAATAAAAATTTAATCAATTATTCATAGGATATTGGATTTATTGTCAAAATTAAACAATACAATTAATAATAGATAGAATTAAATTTAATTACACAATTAAGTGGCAAGATATTAAATCTAATTAATTAAATATGAAAATATTCAATTAATCAAACTTAGGATAAATGTGATTTATCGCCAAATAATCATTAAATTAAAGATAATTAAGATAATTAGGAATATTCCTCGATGCAGAATTTAAGATAATCAATTATGATTCGATGATGTTTAGATGTGCCTTAGGTTAGGACTTTGATGTCGGTTTCGTTCGAATTGTTGATATAGAAGATTAATGAACTTATAGCCCATTTTTGGGGTATTACATTTTGCCCCTCTTTGAATTACTGTGTGAAGTGCAGTGGTTCAAAGATAGTCTGTGTTTGATAAAGATATGAAACTGATGTTTGAAATTGATAATTGATATGAGACAGAAGCTGATTGATATTGATTTGATATGGAGATAATAGGTCCTGAATGACCAAAGATAATGTTCACTATAACAGCAAATGAACCTATGATTGTGAAAAAGTGTCAAAACGCCTGATTCCAAACCTTAGGATTGCAAATAAGTGAGTGACCGGTTCTAGACTCGATTGTCTTAGCAGAACTAGCAGGTATCACATCTGAATCCTTCAGTTGCCGAAGAACCAAGGAAAGAACACTATGATCCAATGGTTGCAAAAATTGATACAGTTTACAAGATTAGGAGAATACCAGATTGATATGGATTGATGAATCTGATATGCCCCAAGTGATGATAGATTTTCCCCGAGCGATGAGGACTTTTGATGAATTAGCAACTAGACGTGGTTGTTGTCTTGATCACTGATGAAAGATAACAGATTCCAAATAAAATTAGATTTACAGACTTGAATGATGTGCAATACCATGCCTCCTTCAGGATTGAAATTGAAATCTGACAAGAAAAGTCAGTGTTGATAGTTTAGAAGCATGTTAATTAATTTGAGAAGTGGTTAAACACGTCCAGGAATGTATTTTGCATCGTTTGGAGGTCCTGGAGACCATGTGTGACTAGGTTTAAACCATGAGTTGACCATGGTTGACCAAGTTGAAATTTTGATAGTTTGATGTTAGATAATCAGTTAAGTTGAATACTAGATTTATGTGATGATGGAAGGTCGATTATGCAAGCAGTAGACCGTCCTAGGCCCAAAAATTTTAAATCATGATTTTGACATATTAAACGATCTCAGATTTGAATTTTGATCCCGGAAAAGGATTCTACTTGTTGTTTCATTGGAGGAACCTTCGTGTGAGGTTCAGTTCTTGTTAGATTTGAAGATGCGAGTGGAGAATTGTTTAAGCATTGAAGTTCATTTAGCCATTGTGAGATCATGCAACATGCAAAATGCAAAGATATATGCAAAATGAAATGCAACCTAAGACCTAGGACCTAGTCACTGATCATGTGTTGATTTGTTATCATCATTGAACTTTTAGGTAACTGGATAAATCAATACAATGCCCGCTAGCTATGAAACCATGGACATATAAATATCGATTTGTATGCGCAAGAATCAATACAACACTCATTGGTCAACAACCATGGATATATGAATATTGATTTTATTTTTAAAATGTCGGATTAGATATAAGCACCAAGGCATAAACGCCAGGATGACCTGAATATCATGTCCATTTTGATATAGCAATTTGCATTTAACATACACATCAATTGGTCAAGAGATCATTCTAAATCCAGTGTGAATTACCCGTAGTGACCCTTTAGCGTTCACATCCTTAGGTAAGATCGTGTTTCACAGTAGGAGAAAGAACTCAGTAAAAAAGACAATAGTTAGATCAAACTTCCTTGAATTTTCTGGGTATCAATGGTTGAGGTACGCATGGCCATCCAATTCGAGATAGAGGCTCTTACAGTCGGACACCATTTCAATCTAGAATTTTTGAAGTTGTTTAGATTTTCACATACAAGTAGAAGACAAAGAAAAGATTATGCCCCCAGTCATCACTCTCTAAATCTTGTAAAGGACATCATCGAAGAGCTCGAAGGGACACAATATGCAAAAAAAACTCAATGCGAATCAGTAAGCATACAAAGAGATAAAAGCATGTAAAAAAGCATAGATTGTTTTCAGTTTGATGTTGATTGTTGTTGTAGATGCAAAATCCTTTCTAGAGAGGAGACTGACTGACTAACTCAGATATAGCTTCAAAGGACTCTGACTGGATATGACACGTCTAAAGTATACTGGAGACCATAGGATATGACATTGAAAGCCCCCAAGTGTTAAGCATTGATAGGATACAGACACTTGAGCAGATTGGTGGACAAACTGACTTATTAAAAACTGGAAATGCAAAAACAAACTGAGAGATATGTACAAACTAAAGCAAGACTGAAAGCTGGGAAGGACCAAGATTGCGCTGATAGATGGAGCATTTTGAAACAAGTGGTTCCCTTTTGCCGGGTTTTCACCATCTTGGTAGAGATTATATTTTTGCTACTAAGGTGCCTGTTTCCAAGTTTTCACCAAGGCACTTTTTTTTTTTAATTTTTTTTTTATTTTTTTTTATTTTTTTTTGTGAATCATCAAGGTGCCTATTGCTAGGTTTTCACCAAGATGTTCATTTTTTCAGGACTTTTTCTGATTTTTATAATTTTTTCAAGACATTTTACCATAGACTGAATGCCTTAAGCATAGAATTTCTTCAGATGGAGAACGTTGATTGGTTCTCAAAGCTGTTCTCCTTCAGTCGTTGATTGGTTCTCAGAGCTGTTCTCCTTCAGTCATTGAGAGTTGATAGGCACCAGAGCCAAAAGTAGCAGTGATTACAAAGGGACCCAGCCAATTGGGTTCAAACTTCCCCTTGTGTTCTCGATGTGATTTATTTTTAAGATTTTCTCTCAAGACTAGATCGCCAACCTGAAATTCTTTGTGTTTGACTTTCTTGTTGTAGCCTCTAGACATTCTCTTCTGATATACTCTGAGATGATCATACACTGCTTTTCTGCGCTCATCTAGTAGTTCAAGTTCTTGCAACCTAGACACTCTGTAGTCATCATCAGTTACTAGACTATGCATTCTGATTCTTAGTGATGAGATTTCAACCTCAATAGATAGTACCGCTTCAGACCCATAAACTAATGCGAAAGGTGTATCCCCAGTAGGTGTTCTAATACTTGTTCTGTTACTTGTTCTGATACTGATTCTGATACTAGTTCTGATACTGGTTCTGATACTTGTTCAGATACATGTTCTGATACTTGGGATACTTGATAGCATCTTTTTCCATTGCAAACTCCCAAGCAAGATCATATCGTACAGTCCCAATGTCTAGCAAGGTGGAGAACAAGAGGGATTAGCAAGCTAGTGGAAGAGATGGAAGACAAGAGAATGAAGGAGAATGAAGGGGAGAAATCCTCAAGGGAAAACTCCTCAAGAATACCCAAACTAGGGAAAATTGTCATGTAAAGTACATTTGGATAAACAATGAAAGGCCAGCATAGGATAAGTCACAAAAGTGTAATGCCAGAGCAGGAAAGGATGCAGTCCAAAGGAGTAGACATGTCAAGAGGTTTCATAGCACTGTGTTTTACTCTTTCTTCTATTAGATCAAGACCAAAGGGGAAAGGATAGCGAAAGGCTAGAATGAATGGAGGAAAATGGATATGAAGGCTAAACATGGAAGGAATGAAAGCAAGATCATCGTAAGATAACTCACAAAATAGCCAAATGTTCGTGTATAGATCAACATTGTCAAGATCAAAGAGAGAAGATGGAATGGATGAAATATGTAGAAGAACTACGCATGATGCCTGATTGCCAAGTTTTCATCATGGTACTTATCCAAGGTGCCACAAGGGAGTTATTTTCACCATAGGATGAATTTATTTCTCTTTACTTTTGCTACCAAGGTGCCTGTTTCCAAGTTTTCACCGAGGCACATTTTTTATTTTTTTTTCATTTCTCCTTTTTTTGGAAGAAGGCAAGCTTTTTAGATAGTGCTTCTTGAAAGGATAAACCATGATATGCCAAGGATTCAAAATGATATGCTCAAAGATGTTGATAGGAAAAAGAAGATGGAAGAGGAAAAAGGAGGATAAGGTTTTATGTAAAGTGAGTGAGGTTGGAAGATAGGAGGAATAGGCAAATGAGGAAAAAAGATAGGAGGTAGAAGGATAATCAATGGAAGGACTGTGAAAGGGTAGGTGGAAAGGAAGGCAAGATCAACATCAACACATACCTTGAAGGGTGGTAAGAGGATGGAGGAATCATGAATGAAGGAATACGTGAAGGAATATGGCGAATGGATAGCAGAAGTTGTGGTTTAGGCACATGGAATTGAAGAATGTTTTCAGAAGGAGATGAAGTGGAAGTCTTTAGAAGCTTGAATGTGAACTTCACTTGTTGTTCAACATGAGACTCCCTCAAGAGGGACTTTGGAATCCATATATCCGTAGGATTTTAATTTCCTATTGATGATCTAGAGAGAATATCTTCAATGATGGATTTTGGAACCCATACTTGTCTTGTAGTTTTTTTCTTAGATATCTTTTTTGACTTTATGTTTCCATGTCTATTAGAGGAGACATGGTGATCTTCTTTTTTTGATGGATTCTTGTATTGCTTCTTTTTTTTGTATTGAACATTCAAGTTACTTCCAAAAGACTTGGGACTTGTGGAAGAAGGAGGATATGATTGGTTTAGATGGGTGGGTGGATGAAAAGGATTCAAGGGTATGCATCTATGTTGATCTTGAGGAAAGATAGGAGATGGAGGGAAGTAGGGACCCAAGATGGATGATGAATTAGGAGAGTTAGAAGGGGAAAGTGAAGGGACATAAGGACCCAAGATGGAAGGCAGACATGAAGCCCTTAGTAGTGGTGGAGGATGTCCAAGGATGGAAGTGGAAGACAAAAAAGGATAATCAATAAGTTCATCAGCATCTATATGACAACCAAGGATATTAGCATCTTTAGAGTGAGCATTAGAATTTTTAATAGAATCGTGGACATCTTGAATATGAGCACCTTCTTTGATAGGATTGTTCAAAGCTTGCAAAGACTTAGGAAGAGTAGAAAGTAGAAATGAACATGGAGTGGTAGAACAAGAAGATGGAAGACTTTGATCTTGACAAGGATCTTTGGATAGCACAAGCACATAATTTTTCTTTTGATTTTCAATAGGCTTAACATTGGAAGTAACAACACCATTTTCAATAATCTTAATGGAAGTATCATCTTTGGAAAGCACAAGAGTAGTAAGGTTATTTTGATTGTCAATAAGATCAACAGTGTAAGTAGTAGCTTGATCTTGCTTAGGAGAAGACTTAAGACATGGTGGACTGCATGAAAAAGGGTGTACAGGATCAAAAGAACCATGAAGCGGATAAGAGACATCGAGAAAAGGAGTGGATGACATGGAGGGTTCTTGATCTTGATCTTTCTTTATGTTCTTTTCTTCATCATTTTTAGAGCCCTCTTGACATGGAGCCACTTCTAAGGACAAGGAAGCATGTTGGGATTGTATGGATGACTTTGGAAGAGATGGTGGAGGACTAGCTAAAGTAGGGATTATAGCATATGAAGGCTGAGGCTCTTTAGGTTTATCATTATTGAAAGTATTTGTAGCCAAGTGAAGGTTAGCTTGAGTTTCTTTAAGAGGTAGCCCTGGAGGATAACTATAGGGAACCACATGACAAGTATCAGGGCTTGTGTCAGATGAAGGTTCTGTGAAAGATTTGAAAGACTTAGAAGCTTTAGGAAATGTACAGGTATTGGAGAAAGTAGGGGATGGAAGGGAACCATCACAAGACAAAGGTCCAACATTAAAATGATCTTGCTTGAGAGTGTAATCTTTATTTTCAGCCTGAGAGTTCTTAGAGGAGAGATCCTTATAGTATTGACATTTCAAATTAGCATGGTACATTTTATATTCCTCAATAGAAGTAGATGTATCATCTAGATATTGTCCACAAAAGCCATCAAAATCTCTTTCAAAATCAAAATCATATGGATCACCATCACGATCTATCCAATGTGATGACCCATTTGTAGTAAGTAGGAACACACGACAAGGAGGACTCTTAGGAATAGAGGTGTCATAGGTATCATTATATTGTCTGTCATCATAGTCATCATAGTCTCCAAAGCTGGATGTGTCACTCTCCATGGAAGAGGTATCATAAGGGTTATCATGTTGCTCAAATTCTGTCTCGGGGCATGCTGACATGTACAAGTCTTTATCAAATGGAAAAGAGTATAGAGATTCCATGGAGAACTCTTTAGGTTCCTTTTCTTTCTTAAGATTGTTAAGTTCAACTTGCATAGCTTGCAGCTGCTTCATCATAGTGGTGATTAAAATTTCTTCCTCATGTGTACTGATTCTTTGAGACATGTATACTGATTTTCAATGGCTACTACTTTGTTCTTAACACAATGATTTGTTCGACAGATTCTAGAAATAGGCTGAAAAAGCTAAATATCTGGCAATTCTGATAATTTTTTGACAACTTTCAAAAATTTCCCAAATGACACTCTGCAGACTCATACGACAATGGGTATGCTATGAAATGACAGTTGCAAAAATCATACGACAGTTGCAAGATTTTGACTTTGAGAATTTGCTGGCATGGAAACTCATATGACACTGGGTACTCAGTCATACAATAGATGGGTTGTAATGAAATGACACTTGGAAAAGCTCGTATGACTTTTGACTTCCTGAAATGATTTTTGACTCTAGAAAGGATTTTACGTCAATTTTTGTAAAATTTTGAGTTTGCAAATTTGGATTGTTTGCAAATTTCAATGTCCAGATTTGAGGATTGTAATAGATTTGTTCATTTTCAGTAACCAGATAGATAAACAAGCACGCAAAATAGCAAGCAAGTGATTTCAAGCATGTCTAAAAACAATGAACAAGGGTAAAAGCAACCTTGCACATGAACAATCAAGTGGCTTATTTGTTCTAATCCTTAGAAGCGCTAATTGTGTATGTTCCAAAAATGTTTTGCAATAATGCACATATACCCTATAAAATGAAAATTTGGCCTCGCTAGGGTTTTTAGTAATGGTTTGACTCTGCAACTTTTATGATCCAAAGGGGTGAACTCCAATCCTGGTGCACTAGGGTTTTGACACAGTCTGAGAAATTAATCTTTAGGAGCTACTAGGGAGATCTAACAACCCAACAATGAACCATACATGTGGAGATTTCTTCCACAAGGACATTTATATAGCGGTTGTCACTACCACAGTGAAAATGGCTATTACCACTTGAGGTTCCGTCAACACAGTTTTCCCTATGAAGGGAGTGTCTGCTATGGTTAACCCTCTCTCAAGGTGACTCACAATAGTATACCACAAGGGGACTTCGCTCCAGATCCAACGTTTTTGACACCTTTTCACTTTTAACCCAAACAAAGCAAGCAGATTAATCCGACATGCTAAGACAAAGTTTTGCTTCACCAAGGTCTATGATGTCAACTCCATGTGATCTATCAACCTCTCCTGGGAGAGAATGTATCGAGCAATAAGAGAAGGCGCACTAACCGAGTTGAATGTGAAACACACTAAGTATCCTCCCTACCTACAAGGATTCTGTCATCAAGAAGGATTTCACTGGGAATCCAATCTCTCAAGAATCATGAATAGTGTTCATAGGGCCTAATTACTATGTGAGCACAGATGTATGTTTCCAAAAGAAAATCTACCAAAAGTACCCAAAAAGTAGAAAGAGGAACACTTAACGCTTAAAGCGAATATGAGATGAGTCCACAAGGTGGAACACTTAACACCTCACACAAGCTGAAAATGAGTCCCCAACTTAGAAAAAAAGTGAGTTCCAAAAAGCACAAAAGGGTTGCCTAGTGGATCACTTAACGCTTCTTTCCTGTAGACCCCTCCCCTTTAATGTGGCACTGATATTGCAACCACAAGGTAGAATGAGGGGTCGGCGGATTAGCGAGTCCAATAACCCAAAATAGCAATCAAGATCAATCACAAGTAATCGAAGACTGCTAATAAATACTTAAGGTGTCACAACCTAGTATCAATTATGCAAGTGTGTAAAAAAAAAGTATGAAAAGAATCACCCAAGCTAGACACACAAGAGATTTATTTTAAGCCCAAATCAAAATATTATCAGCACAAGTGGAATACCTGAGATCCTCGCAATGCGCTTAGTAGATTTTTACCTAATTTTAGCAAACTTTACACTTTTTTCAATCAAAACCAGCAAGAGTCAATCAAAAATAAAGAATTCCAACTGTTAAGATTAGCTGTTAGTCAAAATCCAAAAACAAACTACTTGCAAAAATGAAACGACAATTGAAATCTGATGCCTAAACTCGTACGACAGTGGGTCTATTACCAGATGATAGTAAGAAACTCATATGACAGTGGGTATGCTCCCAGATGACAGTCTGGAAACTCGTACGACACTGGGTGTCTGATGAAACAACAATCAGCTTCCAAATGACAGTGGGTACTTGATGAAATGATCCTCAATAAAATCAACTATCGTACGATAGTGGGTATGCTCCCAAATGACACTGGGTGTCCGATGAAATGACAGTCTAAAAAAACTCGTACGACACTGGGTGTCTGGTGAAACGACAGTCCGAAAAACTCATACGACATTGTATGGACCGAAATTAAAAATTGTGCTATATGGACAACTTTGATAGAAAAAGTGCCAAAAAAAATTTTCCTATTGAGAATACCACCAGAACAGGTAGCAGCAGGTGAGTTCTGATAGAGAAATGATAGAAGATTGATAGAAATGAAGGGAAGCCCATTTCAGGGCCCCACGGTGGGCACCAGAAATGTGTGTGTGAAAATTGTACCTGATCTGTAGACACAACACTTCAGTAAAACATTAGAGGTTAGCAAAAATCAAAATCGTGCAAAATTGAAATCTAATTTAACCAAGCGATTTACTGCCTTCTAGTAGGTGCGAGATTGATGTTCTCAGATTGTTATTGAGATCAGTGACCTAGATGACACCTAAATGAAGGATTTGAATGCAATTGATCTAGATATGAATTGAATGCAATTAATCTATATTTTTTGGATTTTCTATGCAACGATATGAAAAATGATGTGAAATCTATGATATGTAAAAAATGATATGCTATGAATTGATCTAACAATAATATGAAAACAAAAGTGATCTCACAACAATGTTGATTCGCAATAAGCTTTGATCCTTCCAATTGCAATTCTCCAACGTGATTGTGCAAAAATATGAGAGATGCTTTGAGATGAGCTGAGGCCTTAATTTATAGAAATCCAAGGCTTTAGAGGTGCATGGATAAAAGCCATAAATCAGTCAAATAAACTCAACTTGATTTTTGAGTTATCTGATAATAAAGATAATTTAATTCACTAAAACATGCAAATCATGCAAAAATAGCTTTTTAACTCAAATTAGAGTTTAGATCAGCTTTTTGAACTCCAAAAGGATGTTGAGTTCTAAAAAGTCAACACTTTGCATTGATTTTCTAATTTGGAGTTTAACTGTTTCTTTTAAATGTGCATAATAATTATGAATTAATTAAATAAATAAAGTGATTTATGCTCAACTTAACTAATTTTTGAAAATAAATAATTGATTTATGGGTTAATCAATTATTTAATCAAACTTTTATTAAAAACTATATTATTAAATAATGACAACTTGCTTTAATTAATTAAATAAAAATTTAATCAATTATTCATAGGATATTGGATTTATTGTCAAAATTAAATAATAAAATTAATAATAGATAGAATTAAATTTAATTACACAATTAAGTGGCAAGATATTAAATCTAATTAATTAAATATGAAAATATTCAATTAATCAAACTTAGGATAAATGTGATTTATCACCAAATAATCATTAAATTAAAGATAATTAAGATAATTAGGAATATTCCCCGATGCAGAATTTAAGATAATCAATTATGTTTAGATGTGTCTTAGGTTAGGACTTTGATGTTGATTTTGTTCGAATTGTTGATATAGGAGATTAATGAACTTATAGCCCATTTTTGGGGTATTACACACAGGAGTAGGTTTGAAGTAAGACTAAGATTGTTTATCGGTTCAAATTTATATTACTGTGTTGTACTTTTGATTAACATCTAATGATTGGATGTGAAATTCACAAATTTGATTATATTGCCACTGGTTCTATTTCAAATTCTAGAAAAAATGGATATTTGACATATCTTCATAAATTTCAGTCAACACCATTTTAAAATAACACATTAGTTTATTTTTACACATTGAGAATATCATCCTTAGGAAGTGAACTGAAATTGACATAGGTCATAGGAAATAAATGCCCCAACTATTTGGTGTCTTTTGCATTTTGAGTTTCTTATTAGAATCAGGAGAAGAATATTACTCTCCAAATGGTTTTGGACAGTAACATTTGTACTTCCTCTTTACAAATATATTTATTCCCTCATCTTGCTACCTATTGATACTGAAAAAGTGAATCTAGGCATTTCTGCCATGTAATGGGAGTAAATTGGTTTCCTAATTTATTGATATGTGTCTAAATAACACATGCAAGAATATTTTCTTTGATATTTCTCACTAACACTTTAGAACTGAAAATGTTTACAAAAATTGGCATGTGCTTGCATGAGGACATTATATATTACAGGAATCCCACATAGAAGCAGCTGGCAAGCCACTCAAAAAGTAGTAACTGATAGCAAGTGGGATAATGCAGATGCTTTAATAAACCACTATCTTCTTTACTCAAGCAACATCTGGTTCATCTACTCGACTGGGGCATGTTTGGGAACAAACAGTCTCCATTTAAACTCAAGTCTCTGGAAATGCAGTTATATTTGTCAGTGGAGAAGATACACCCATTAGATCTACAATAACTTTATGTCACTGGAATTCCCATTTCTCTTCAATTGGGACACTCTTTCGAAAATTGCATCTACCCTTTTACCAATTTGGGAAATCAATGGGTCTATTTGTGGACCTTGAAGGATTTGGTCACCTAAACGAGAACCTTGAGATGAATCAGGAACTTCTCTATGAAAGAGATCAGTACCTTAAGAAGCTCTCCATTTTTTAGCTAAATTAAAACCTTGGACCATAGATGGCTACCCTTTTTTGTAAAATGAGGAGTGATACTGCCTTGCCAAAGGTGGCAATGAACTTACATTTGAGGGATATTGCCCAACATGAGTAACCTAGTTTCCCAAGTCCTATAAATTCAAGGCCATTGATGAATAGGCATTTCTAATAGAAATATTTGTGGTGCTAGAATGAAGTACATGACCAAATTCTTTGCCTGATAATGAACCAATTTGAGGCTTCATTTCACATTGCTCTAAGGATAATTCCATAGCACTTGTTACTTCTCTATCTGAATCTTTTGTGTCAGTGTACATGTGCACTGAAGAGCTTCTATCACTACTTGAGCTACTACCAAATGGTGAGTACTCATCATCATCATCTGACATAGTCTCACACACATATCTTACTTCTTTCCTTTGCTGCTTTCCCCTTCCTAGCTCTTCCTCCTTATCTATAACTTCTATCATGGGTCCAAGAAGCTCTTCCCACTCTTTCCCATTAATATGCAAATATTTTTGTTCGTAACAATATTTTCTGCATTTATTATGATATTGATCCGATTTGATGCACCATCTCTATTTGATCCATACTTCCCTTTCATTTTACTTGCTTTGCTCCTTTTGCATGTCATAGGCCAGGATTTGACAGCAGGTATGACCTTGGTACTACCGGCGTTAATGATAAATTTTACCTTTTAGCTATTAATTTTTTGTCATTTTTCCTGTATGATGCTTTTGTATATGAATTATGGATATTGTCTGGGAAAATTTTCATTTTTTCCTATAGGATGTCTTTGTATACAAATTTTGGAGAATCTCTATTAAAGAGTAGGTAAGGATGGCTAAGCTGAGTGCAGTGGAGAGGGAGATGACTAAATTGAGAGAGCAGAGGCGGAGAGCAATAATGACAAAAAAATTTTAGGGCTTGCAGAAATATGGAAATTATAATCTTCCTCCCAGAGAAGACATTAATGAAGTTCTTTGTGCCCTAGCAGAGGAAGCTGACTGGATTGTTGAAGCTGGCGGTACTACATACAGAAATGCGCTATGTATTTTTGGCCTAATTTTTATTTTTCATTTCGTCTAGGTCTTTAAAGGTGGTTGGCTAAATCTTTGTATTAAATGTTAGGGAATGCATGAAAATAATATGATTTTGAGCATGAGCATGAGTCCCTACAAGGGCATAGTTGTGCCTTTTACAGGTGCCCTAAACCCTAGCTATGCAGAAATGGAGGCTTTAAAGAATAGTTCATTGGAGGTGGATTAAAGAAGTAGAGGGCAAGAGAATCACTTTGTTTCCACTGCCTGTGGCTGTGAAATGGTATCTTTCCCTACTTTTTCAACTAGAACACTAAATTGCAAAGGTTCTCAAAATAGATTATGGTCACCGGACAATTGTACCATGCCTGTTGATAATCCGACAGCTCAACAGAGTCATTGGGAGGTTAAACAAGAACAACTGGATGGATCTTTGAACCGGTCAAAGATTATGGAGAGCGGGGAAGGGTTTGGTAAAATGAGCAGCTGTAATGGAAATTATGCAAGCACCATACAACTGACCGCATTAATAAATTTAAAGAAGAGATCAGTGGCAGTGTGACATTATGAGGAAAGCCTTGTCGTTTGGATTGTGGCGCCCTGATATTATGAAGAATGTCTTGCCGCTTCAATTCCGGTGCCACCTCTGTCTCACACTTTCTCCATTGCTTCTCATCAGTTTTCTAAGATATGGCAGGGATTGCAAGCTTTTGCACAACATAGTCTATCATAAATTCTCTATAAATCATCATGCATTACAGTATTATATACTATGCAAAGGTCAAGCATATACATGGGTTAACAAACAAGTTAAGAAGAGAAGACAAGATAAAGGATCAAACAACCAAGATACAAGAAAAGTTTTTACCACACATTGAGGTGATGCAGAGGCGTGTCAAGAAAGCCAAGGATCTAGTAGCTACTCCTGAGCTATTAGTTGTAGATCATATATTCGACATGCATGCCCAAGTTGGTTTGGAGAATATTTCCTTAGACAATTTGAAAGAGGAATGGGAAAACCTCTTCGCTAAATTGAAGAAAACCAATCAAAACATTTTTTATAAGATGTAAGTATATACAGTTTTGGGATTATTACCAAAAAAGGGGGAAGATGAGTATACTTACAAGGGATAAAACATGTATAGTTAGTATGTATACTTTCCAAGGCATATAGACAGGGGTAGTCTATAATTTTGAGTATACAGTTTTGAAGTTTTGAAAAAATTTCTTAAGGCATACATATGTGTTTTTATCACTAATGCCAAAGGGAAAGAATTTTAGTTTATATGTTGTCATTAGTGTCACACATATAGTCGGTAAAGGAAGAAAACATGCTATTTTTTCAACACTCTAAGTATAGTAACTAAGCAGAGCACAAGCATAATATCATATTAATCAAACATAGTCTTGACCGAGCACTCATACCAAGCTAGATGATTACCGAGCACCAAGTAAAGTTATAACCAACCATTAGGTTTACCAAGCATCAGTAATTTATCAAGTGATGAATGCAGTGTATACTGAGAAAAACATGAAAGACATAAAGTTTGTAATGGTACAAACTACAAGGTAAATAGTTTACACCGAGCTAGAAAATGGTTTACAAAGATAGAGGTGAAGATTAAATGCAGTTATAATCATTTAATGATTGATGGCCCCTATGTAATGATGTTTTAGGCTATTCATTTGGATTGTAGATCTTAGGTTTTATAGATCATTCCATAAACCTAATTAGGTCAAAATCTTTTGATGTAAGAATTGTCAAGATGTCATTTTTACATGTACCAAACATGAAGTAGCCGCATATATAGACATCTGAAGATCAGATAGGTTTGTGAAGTTATATTTTTTGACAAAGAATTCAAGGATTGAATCAATATCAGATTAGAAGGCTACCATGCAGAATTCGGAGAAGAAATCTATCACAACAAGGTGATAACAACTAAGTACTTATCAGATCTGAAATTGAGAAAAGATAGTTTCTACATACAGATCAATTCTACTGTTACTTTCTAATAATTGTGGTAGACTTCAATCTCTTAATAGAGTAGACCTAACAAGTCTTTTTATAAATCTCTTAATCAAGTGCACACTTAACAGTGTTTCTTAAATCCTCTAACCAGGTAGATCCTCATAGATATTTATTGTTACTCCTAACAGGGTAAGATCATAATAAGTGATCAAACTTGTACCCTTAACTGACAAACTTTATTATTGCAGTTAGTGAATCTTTGTGGGTGTCATACCCACCGTAGTTTTTACCTTCTAACAAGGGTTTCTGTGATACCAAAATACTTGTGTATTGTGTATGATTTTCATGGATGTTTACATGTTAGATTAGAAAGCATTTCTTATTTTCAGTAATGTTATGAATGGATGGAAAAGATAACATGTCTGTTGGTTAATGAATTATATTGTTATAATGATTCAATTGAACAAATTTTTGAGGTTACTGATTCCCCCCTCCCCTCTCAGTAACTCACCTTTCCATAATCCCAACACTCTTCAATAATATGTAATTTTCTTTTTGAAAGATGTAGATATGATAGGGAAAATTTGGCAGGAGACAAAAACTGTCAATTTCGGATAAGTTCAACTTGGAGTAGTCATACGGAAAAAATGTGCATCATAAACCAATCTTTCTTTTTTAAGCACTAGTTATACATGTAATCTATAACATATTTTAAAATCAGAGGAAAAAAATATATTTTTCATATGCTTTTTTGGTGGGAACTAAACCCCATATTTTTAGCATATTTTAGCAATTAAAAAATTGACTTCAAAATTTTAAAAAAATGTATCAATTCTTGTTAAAAATTTTAAAAACAAATTGTAGACATAAACTTCATCCAATTTTATACATTTCATCAGTTTACATCATCTTCAAATTCTAAACACAAATGTGACTTTTATGTTGTTAAAGTTGAACATTTTGTGTGTTGTTGACCTTTTCCTTTATAAAAGATTGACACGGGTTTGTACTTTTACCCATCCATAATAATTTACATGACAATTTGTGAGAATGAAATTTTAAAAAAAAATCCTTTGTAGCATGTTGCAGCTTACCCCATGTGGTTTTTTTATGTTAAAGTTAAAGCACAGACAATAAATGCTTTCCCCTAGCCTTAAATCTTACTATATAATAAAAATAATAAATGACCTACTTACCAAAAGCACTATGAAGGGGCATTGCACTTTAACCATACATTTCCACCTAACCACTAAGATAACTTATGTATTACATCTTAGGGAGGAGATATGCATATCAAAATCCAATGAGGACCTACCAACTAATAATTGATGATGCTTGTTTGGAAGGGGCCATCTAAAAAACCAATTCTTGAGGACACGTGTTCTAAAAAAATAAGCTGACAACTTTGGACATAGAAACTTGACACATATAGGATGAGTTGGGATTGCATGGTCATTAAGAAGAATGTAACATAAGTCATAAAATCTAGTCTCTAAGATAAAAATGTGATCAATAATCTAGATGAGATTTAACACTTTAGGAAAAATATCTTAATGGACTTTAGCAAAATATAATATCATATCACTAATATTAGAAAGATTTAATATTTGACAAGGATTTTAGACTTCAACTAAATCTTACATGATACAACCATTAAAATTTTGAGAAAAATTTCATCGTCTAATACTATGTAGGATCTAAGAATCATAATTTGTACATGGTATAAAAAGTACAGTTTGAAGAGAGAGGTGAAGAAGATGTTGGTCAATAGCTGAATCGCATTTGAAGAAGAAAAGACAAGACAAAATATGTGGGAGTTTGGAAAAATATCTTAATACTTTTGAACTATTTCAATTAGTCATCAACAAAATACATGAGCTTAAGGGTTTTAGACTTCAAATAAATCTTAAATGACACAACCACTAAAAGCCTAAGAAAATTTACATTGTCGTATATTTTGTGGGATGTAAGGACCATAAATTTCACATGGTAACATACTTTTAGGATGTAGAGAGAGGTGAAGAATATGTTGGCCAATAACTGCATTACATTTGATAAAGAGAATCTAAGAGAAGGAAAATGAACAAAGAGATACATGAAAAGAAAGAGGATATAGAAAGTTATTTAATGATAATTTTCTTGTAAAAATGTCTAAAGGGGTACATATATAAAAGTGTGATTTTAGTTTACACAATAAAAAGGTGTCATTCTAGTTTGTCACTCCAAATTTTCATTTGTGAAATGTGTCTGTGTGTGAGACTAAAAGGGTTCCAATCTTTGCTAGCTTGTAATTCATAGCAATTACTAGTATTTTGATAGATAGTAGGTAATAACCCCAATGTTTAGGTTATCTTAGTGAATTGTTATATATTGAGTTTCATCAAAAGAAATTGTATTTTCTTGTTATTAAGAAATCATTTGGTGAAACTATCACTCAATCAAGCCTCCAACTACCCTATACACTATTAGTAAGGGACTCAACTTTGTACAAAATTATGTCATTTGTTAATATGTTAATGCATTAAGACACTTTCTTGAAAAATATTTTAGAAGTCATTAATGCAAAATTTTTAATATTATTGATATTGATGTGCTACATGAACTGTTTAGTATTTATTTACTATACATAAAACAACACATATATTATATTTAATCTATTTTAGATAGAATTATAGATAGAAGGTGTACTAGAGAGGGAAGAACAACTTTAAAAATTTAACCAAGTTATATAATTTTGTTATATTAAAAAATTTAACATACCTAAACTTCCACTTGTTATATAAATTATAATATAAAGTATTTTATTAACAAAACAAAGATTCATTCATGAGAAATAATTTTATAAATTAAATAAAAAAATTAACAAAAGAAAGATATTGTGGGAATAGTTTTAAAATATTAATTTTATATTTGTCAAGGGAAAAGCAAAAAAGAAAATAAAACACAATCAATAAATTGATAGAGATTATTTTTGGCTTCCACTATGTATAAGTTTTCACATCAACGTTTTGGATCATACTCTATGATCCATATATATACTTAGTATTCAAGAAATAATTTTTATAAAAAATAAATTATGAAAGAAAAGTAAATTTGGATATATATATATATATATATATATATATATATATATATATATATATATATATATATTAAACATAGTAATGTTGTATGTGTGTATGTATGTGTCAAAACACAAGCAAGACCATATTACAAGATAATTTTAGAAATAAATACTATGTCACTAAATGACATTTAATAACTTCAAAAAAAATTAATTATAATACTAAGAAAAATTATATAAAAAATCTCATAATTTATTAACAACACATATTACAAAATAATTTTTTTCTTACTAAATTTTTTAAGTAAATATTAGTGAATAAATGGCATTTATTAAATTAAGGTCATTTTTGGATTTCGTTTGCGGGAAGATAATTTTTTTCTCATGGCTTTCTTGGTTTTTATCATTCTCTTCTTACTTATGGTTGTGGATCTAGTTGTTGTGCCTTGTGTCAGCATGCTCTGCTATGACATTTTTTAATTAGTTTGGTGCACCCCTATTTCGACTTAATGTGTTTGTAGGAGCTTTGATATATTTTTTGAGATCTATTATTTTCTTGTTTTAGGGGTGCGTTATGATTTTGTGGATCCATGGAAGTAATCTAGGATTCCTATGTTTTTAGCTTTTGAGTTTTTCATTATTGTGTTTGTCGGTGCATCCTCTACAATTCTAGTGGTTGGAGCGGGCTTTATTGTGGTGTTATTTTGAAGCATGCGGGATGAGACACACTCTCTGTTTATCTCCCATGGTCTTCATGAAAAATTCTTTGAGTAGCACCTTATTGGTGCTTGAGCTCTTGGTGGCTCCATTCTTCTCTATGGTCAAGCAATTGTTGATTTTTTTCAAGGGCCTTGTCTAGCCTTTTTTTTTTTGGTTATATTTTTATTTTGTTGGGGCTATGATTGTCCCTACTCAAGCTCAATGTTTTTTTATTTATGTTCTCAAGTCTTCTATTCTTGTTCCTAGTTGGGTTCTTCCGTATGAGGTTCCTATTAAGGTGAATTTTTCCCCTATAGAGGTGGTGTTTCTTCTTGTGGCTATGATGTGGATGCAAATCATTGTGCTCTTGTTATCCTCTATCTTATGTCCTATTGAGGTGGCAACATCTCCTATGGAGACCTAAAGATTTGATTTGGAAAAGAGGTTAATTGTTAAACACTATACAAGATCTTCTCTTATCTATGGCTAGTCAAGTATGGGGTTAAATTATGTTTTGATTTCATTTTAGATTGTCTCTTCCTTGATTTATCCTTTTGAGGTGGAACCATCTCCTATCGAGGTGGAGAGGAGTTGTGCAAGAGAGTTCTGGTCTTGTTGGTGTGATGCCTTAGCTGATGATTTCATATTGGTCTTGGGAGCCATTTAAAACCTAATATGAAGGTTTGGGGAGCCTCTCAACATGTTATAGTCCTCTTCTTTTTTTGGGAGGTTCTATTTGTCCTAATGCACATTATTTGTTTCAATTTTTTGTTGGTGGAAATTAAGGTTATGGGACCCTTCTTAAAACCCATTCCTCAGATTAAGGGAGCATGAAAAACCCTCAGGATCATGTTTGAGGTTAAGTAAGCCCATAGAAACCCTATGTATTAAGTTGTGAGGCTTTGGCATGTAGTTGCAGCTTGTGCTTTGTATCCTTATTCCTTTTAAGGTTGTTGATGTTTAGTTGTTAGTGAATTGTCATTTGGATGTATTATATCTTTTACAACTATCTATTCTTTGGGTTTTAGACCTCTATCAAAATGTGTTTGTAAAGGGTTTCAGGGCCCCTTCAAAACCTCTTTTACTCTAATAATTTTATTTATTAAACTAAATAAATTTAATTATGATATTAAGAAAAAATATAGTTAAAATTCTTGTGATTAGTTATCTACCTTTTCGTTATACTCTTCGAATAAACACTTTATTAAAAAATTCAAATATTTAATCATAAACATATAAAATTACTTTTTAAATATTTATTTATTTAATAACAATCATTATTTAAAATATAATAGTGTATCATAATTATAAGTTTTTAAATTAATCTAAAGGACCAAAAGTCAAACATATCCTAATAATTTTTCTATCCTATGTCAACTACCAATACATATTTAGAATGAAATTCCATAACTCTTAATGAAACATACGTCTACATTATGCATATATCCCTATAAAATAAATGTGTACTAGTTTTTAAATCAATCTAAGAGACTAAGAATTAAAAAAAATCTTATTAATTTTTCTATTATTCTATTTTAAGAACCAATATATATTTAGAATGAAATTTTATAACTTTTTATGAAACATATACTTATTTAAATTATATTCCTCTAAAAATAGTTATACTAGTTTTAAATTAATTTAAAGAAATAAGAGTAAAAGATATTCATATAATCTTATTATTCAATTTCTAATATATATATATATATATATATATATATATATATATATATATATATATATATATATATATATATATATATAATATGAAAGTCCATAACTCATTATATAACATATGTACACTTCACTTATATTCCTCTAAAAATAATAATATTAATTTTGTATTAATTAAAAAATATGACAAAAAAAAGACCCTAATAATTTTACTATTCCCATTCAACCACTAATACATATTAAGAACATAACATTTTTAACACTTGGTGATGCAATCTAGGTGTTCAAGAATTTGAGTTTTATATCCTTATAAAAAATGTGTTTGTAAAAGGTTTCAGGCCCTTTCAAAATCTGATTTATTCTAATAAAAAATATTTAATTAACTAAATTAATTTAATTATAATATTTTTTTTAAAATTACACTCTTCAAATAAACACTTTATTAGAAAATTAAAATTTAATCATCAATACATAAAATTATTTTTTAAATGTGTATTTATTTAATAATAATAATTTTTATTGAAAATATAATAATATTGTAATTATTAGGTTTTAAATCAATCTAAAAAACCAAAAGTCAAATAGGTCCAAATAATTTTACTATCCTATTTCAACCACCAATACATATTTGGAATGAAATTCCATCACTCATTATGAAACATAAGCCTACATTATTTATATATTCCTCTAAAATAAGTAAGCTAGCTTTTAAATAAATTTAAAGGACCAAGAATCAAAAAGATCCTTGTATTTTTTCTATTATTCTATTCTAATTACCAATATATATTTGAATGAAATTCCATAACTCGTTATAAAACATGTTCATGTTTAAACTATATTCCTTTAAAAATAGTTTTACTGGTTTTAAATTAATTTAAAAAATTAAGAATAAAAAATAGTCTAATTATTTTACTATTCCATTTAAATGAAAGCCCATAACTCATCATTTAACATAGACGGACTTCACCTATATATTCTTTTTAAAAATAATTGTACTTTTTTACACCTATATTCCTTTGAAAATGATTATGCTTTTTACACCTATTTTCCATTAAAAATGATTATGCGTTTTACACCTATTTTCCATTAAAAATGATATGTGTTTCACCTATTTTCCATTAAAAATGATTATGCTGTTCTACATCAATCAAAAGGACAAAAAGACCAATAATTTTGGTATTCCCTATCAACCATCACTACATATTTAGAAATGCGGATATAACGTGAACAGAGGAAATCAGGAAAAAACGAAAGTAAAAATGAAGGACGACAGTCATCTAGAAGCCGGGGTATAAATCTTATGTAACATGTGATACCTGATTGATTGACTGTGGGATTCATTGCAACAAGACAACAATAAAAGCATCTTTAGTGATTGAAAAGATTAATACCATTTTTAAAGTATTGAAAAAAATTATTGAGAGTTGAAAAATGTATTTAAGGAGACCTCATCGAGCTCACAGAGTATGCATTTTCAGTCTCTAATCACCAGTCTGTTGTTGAAAAATGGAGGAGTATTTGTATTGGGTTGTGATGGGAGTAGTATTGTCTGTGACATTGTTTGTATGGAAAATATTATCAAGAAACAGCAAAAGCCAGGAAATGTCACTGCCACGTGGATCTAGTGGATGGCCAGTCATTGGAGAATCCATCAGTTTCTATCGAGGCCTCACATCCGTTCAACCACGCCAATTCATTCAAGATCATGAGAATAGGTAATGAAATCTGCTTCCTTCTATATCCCTTTTGCTGTGTTAAGTTTGTCTCAGTACTGATTTCCATACCTGTGGGCAGCAAACTTTTTTGTGACTCTTTGGGGGAATCTCCGGATTCTAATCTGTTTGTGCGTTGTGATTTTTCATTTTTGGCGTAATAAGTTAAGTGGGTTTAATTTTGAAGAAATTTTACAGTTAACTTTATTTAAGTTGGAGTAGTACTAGAATGGGTGATCTTGTGAGAAGGCTCAATGTTTCACTTCTATGAACATGACCTAATCACTATAAGTGTTGAGTTCTTGTGAATCACTATTCATGAAAGAAAGATCAATGAATTTGAGTCGAAAACAACACAGTTTAAATGTGATGAGAATATTATAATTTAACTTGCTATGAAAAAATTCTTCTACTTATTCTTCTATTTTCTTATTATGATTTGAAATGAATTCTCTAAGCTTCTATGTTATTTGGTAATGAGAGAATGAAGATGATTTAATGCAGGTATGGGTCAGTTTTTAGAACAAACTTGTTTGGAAGGTCACGCATGGTTGTATCAGTGGATCCGGAGTTCAATAAATATGTCTTGCAAAATGAGGGAAGGTTGTTCCAAGCCAATTACCCCCGGTCTTTTAAAGATCTTGTTGGGAAATATGGTATACTCAATGTCCATGGTGATCTTCAAAGGAAACTCCACGGAACTGCTGCCAATTTGCTGAAGAATGAGAATATTATGCCAGGATTCATGGATGATATACAAAATGTCTTCACTGTAGCAATGCAGAAATGGCAAAATAAGGGTGTCATCCATCTTCAGAAGGAATGTCATCAGGTATAAAATGTTTTATTTTTTATTCTTTTTAAGAAATAAGTTGAAATATATAGATGTTAGTATTTATTTTTTATATAGTAGATTAGAGTTATTTGAGTAAGAATGCATCTAAATCACAAGTCATCTTCAGTTAAGCAATCATGTAAGGGGATTCAATTCGTCAAATATGTACTTAAGATAGTTTTGATGTGCTCAACCAATTGAACAACAATCATTTGATATTTTTCTATATTTTTTAGTAGCAAAATGAAGCAAAGATTTTTAAAAAACACATAAAAGTAAAAATCTAATAAAACATTTGTTTTTCATATTGATTAAGAATGAGATTAAAAGGAGTTCTAATTTTTATATTGAAATTGTGAGAAGGTAGATTAAATAAGTCTCAAAAATATCTGAAATTTATGTTAAGATCAATGTTGTCTAATTGATGTGTTAACTAAGACAATAAGATGGTCCTATCAATTCTTTCTAGTTGTTGACTGATATAATTTATATGATTTTTCTATTTTATTATTATTTTCTTTATGCAATACAATAGATATGATATTGTAATTATTATAACTTGTTTAACATTAATTATCTATTCCTTATTATAGATTCTCTTGAATATTATGGGAAAAAAGTTGTTGGACTTACCTCCTTATGAAGATTCAAAAGAAATCTATGAGGCTTTTGAGGCATATGTGGCAGCTATCCTCCAAATCCCCATCAAATTCCCAGGATCTAATTATACAAAAGGGATTAAGGTACTTCATCTAATTTTATTAATATTTGCTCAATCTAAATGTATTTAGATAAAATAATATTTTTTGTTGATGAGGAATGCAGGGAAGAGAAACATTCATAAGAAAGGTTGAAGAGTGTATAAAGGAGAGAAGACAACATCCTGAAGTGATTCGTAATGATCTATTAACAAGAATTTTGAAAGAAGAATCATGGTCAGATGAAATTATTGGAGATTTTTTATTATTTATGATGTTTGCTGGTTATGAAACTTCTTCCACAACCATGGCATTTTCTATTAAATTTCTCACAGACAACCCACAAGCAATGGAGGAGCTCATGGTGAGAATTTACCTATAGTTAATGATAGATTATGTAATAATAATACTTATTAGGCATTTAAGAATGAGTAGTGTACCAAGTTGGATAACAAGATAAAAGGAGATTAATGAGATGTGAGTTCAAGTGCTTTCACTTTCAGTCATGAATTAATTAATTTAAGTTATTTTATACAAATAATTTACTAAGGGGTTCTAGTAAACCAAAGTTCTACGACTCAAATTATGGGATGTAGATCTTTAGTTCAAAACATGTTAGTTTTCTAGTTGGTAGATAGGAGACATACAAATTAAATGCCTTAAATGTATTATACATATATTATAAACTGCATACAAATAATCAATCTCAAGACTTAAATCATAAGTAATAAGTTATCATGATATTTTGTAAGATACCTAACTTATATTTTGATTAAGCAGGCTGAGCATGACTCTCTATTGAAGGATAATGGAAATAGAAAGCTAACATGGGACAACTATCAAGCTATGGAATTCACTCATTGTGTGAGTACATAAATTGATTTTAAAGAACTCTATCTTCTACCCTTGTTAGATAATTATATATTCAATATTGGTATTAATATATCTTTACGAAATCACAAATTTGTTCATTATCATTTAATAAAAAGTGACATCATTTTGTTTAATTTGATTTTCTTTCTAGGTGATAAAAGAAGCTCTTCGATTGGGTAGTGCAGGCCAAGGGATTTATAGAGAAGCAACACAAAATATTAAATTTAAAGGTTCCATTTTGTGAAATCCTAATATAAAATTAATATTTCTTAAGGTTAGCAAGTTGATAAGTTTATTTCTATACTATTGTAAGCTAACTAAGTGCAAATGCAGACTTTGTCATTCCCAAAGGATGGACAGTGTATGTACTCCTAGTTGCCATGCACTTAGATGAAAAATATTACCCTGATCCATTCACTTTCAATCCATGGCGTTGGCAAAATGAGTCTTCCCTAGTACGTCATCCCACTATTTTTATTTTTTTAGCTATGAATTTTCAAAAGCCATGGAAAGTATTATGTACTAAATAATGATAATTTGATTTAATTTATTCATTGAAATTCTAGGCTTTGTCTGAAAATCCATGGTATATGCCATTTGGAAGAGGTGCTAGGCTCTGTCCAGGAAACCATTTGGCAAGATTTGAAATTGCTCTCTTCTTGCATAACTTTATCACTAAATTTAGGTGAGCTTGTAAATCATTCTTAAAAGTACATGCATTATAATAACATTATGGAGAGAAATCATGATTTTTAGATTAAAAGATTAAGAGATGGCTAATTTTAGTGATTGATGGTATGTGCATGCAGGTGGGAACCAATTGAAGATGATCGAATATGTTACTTTCCAGTCCCTAATCTCGTAAAGGGTCTTCCAATTCGCTTATATTCTCGTAAATGAAATTATGAAAATAGTTGATGAAGTAGAAAATATTGACTTGAGCTATATGAAAACATATAATAAACTATAAGGCATTTAATGCTTATATGAACATCAAATAAGAGGTTTGTTATCACATATGTGATAATAATACTATTTAATATCATGACATGAAGTAGATCTATATTTTAATTTTTAATTATAATTATTTAGAAGTAATTATCTACGCATATGTATTTGTATCTCAAAATAATTATACAATTAATAAAACACTATTGTTATAAATTGGATGATATACTAGTAGGTGATACTAACCATAAGTTTAATAGGATTACAAACGATGTGTGGTTCTTACTCAAGTTATATTTTGAAACATATTATAAACAAGGAGAAAATATACTAAAATCCCATGAACCATTTAAGAAGAAAAATCTAGAGTTGTTGGCATTCTCATGAAGAAGAAAGAAACACTAAGTTTCCTCAATTAGATCATTTATATTTACAAATTTATATTATAATCATCATAAAGCTTTAGAAATGCTAATGATCTATGTTGTAAATTTATAATGGTGATCTACATACCAATTTTAGATTTTGTTATCTAAAAGGGGTGGAATATAGAGTGTTCTTCCATTTTTTTCTTGTATCATATATCTTTTACATTCATTAGTGTGATTGACAATATAGTAGTCAATTTCCATGTGAACCTAGTAAGAGACGCATCTGAATTTAAATAAATATATTTCAAATGAAAGTATTATAGATAAATAATGTGTCTATTCTAACATAGCTCTAAAATAATCAAGGTGTGTTTTCATAAGAAAAGGTCTAACATATTATGGCTTGATAATTTTTCTCTGGGGAACTCCTTGCATATACAATCAACCGCTCCATAAATAAGCCTTTTCAATATGTGTGAAATATAATTGATAAGATGTTGTGAGTGATGGGCTTCTAAAATAGCCATCTTTCTCACTGCTTTTTATCTTCTTTCTAGAACAAGTTGATTGCACATAGACATGAATTTATGGTTTTAAGCATATGAACTTATGGTTTCTATGTATATGTTATATATGTGTGTGTGAACATAAGATGGAAATGTGGATAGTTCTAAAGACATAATATCTTCTTAAATTCATGGACAAGAATAGTGAATATAATAGCTATACATGTTAATGGATGTTTCCTCGCCTAAGCTATGTTTTGGGTAGTTACCTCCTGTAGCTGTAGGATTTTCAAGAGTGATAATTGAGACTTACACCTTTTCCTAATATTGATGATGTGGATATATATGTATATGGTTGGATATGTGTGCATTGATTATTTTGCAGGAGTTGACTGTGGATATTCAAGGACTAGCATACTGGCGCAGGAGTCATCAAAGCCAACCGTACATTGCAGAATCTTTGCAAGCAAGTCAATACTTTCTATTGCATGCAACGTGTAGATTTAGTGTGCGCTATATTCTGCGATTGTTCATGGTCAATAATGTTTTTGTTGTGAAACTTTATGAGTTGTAACCGATCCTCATTTATGAAGTGATTGTAGATTTAGGAGATAGTTGTAGCTTCCTTTTAAATAATCAATTATTGTGACTCTTTTCGAGTTAGTCGAACAAACTAGTTTTTAATAGAACTCTTGCATACTATTTCAATCAAGTGTAATCATTTTATGGATGAATAGAATGTTCAATTCAATTTTGCATCTCTCATCTTTATTGTACTTCTCATTCACTCATTCAAGGGGGCCCACTTGATGAGTGAATTGTTATGTTAGTGTAGAGTTCATTTTCCTTTTCATTTATATGTATTAGAACTCTGGTGTTCCTGCAGCTACTAATATTAGAATTAGTAGCATGTTCTTGTAGCACAGTCAGTTGGAGTAGTTCCTAACTGTGATTTCCTGCTTTGATTAGAATACATTTGCTTACCAATTTTAGTATAGTTTTCCTCAAGCATAAGCATTTGAATTCCTTAGATAGACTTCGAAAGAGAAGGTTTGAAGCATATACTTTGCAAATACCATTCCAAGTTTACGTCCCTGGTCGATAATTAAATGAGACCAAATAATGCATTTAGGAATCATTTGGGGTGTCCAATCCTGAAATAGGCAGTCCATTGCTCTAGGTTTCTAATACTATTGTTTGGCCAAACATTTTTGGCAGCAGCTACTGATATCAGAATTAGTAGCCTATTCTTGCAGCACAGTCAGTTGGAGTAGTTCCTAACTATGATTTCCTGCTTTGATTAGAATACATTTTCTTACCAGTTTTAGTATAGTTTTCCTCAAGCATAAGCATTTGAATTCCTTAGATAGACTTAGAAAGAGAAGGTTTGAAGCATATACTTTGCAAATACCATTCCAAGTTTATGTCCCTAGTCAATAATTAAATGAGACCAAATAATGCATTTAGGAATCATTTGGGGTGTCCAATCCTAAAATAGGCAGTCCATTGCTCTAGGTTTCTAATAATATTGTTTGGCCAAGCATTTTTGGCACCGTTGTTGGGGATGGTGTTAATTCAAACTTATCCTTGTAGTTGCAGTCTTGGTTTTAATCTAGTACTTAAGTAAGCATTTTTATGCATAGAAGGAGAGATCACCTTGGGAGATTTCTTCCCCATAACTACCAAGGAGCCATTTGATTTATTTAATCCTCAAGTTGAAGAACCTCAAAGTGAGAACGAAGAAGAAGAACCCTTTGAAAATCCATTTGTTGATGCTTAGGAACACATATCCTCTTCATCATCTGAGGAATCACTACATTTGAATGACCTATTTGTTGAACCTGAATACCAAGATAACCCGCTTGCTCTTATTATATATCAGCCACCACCACCAAGTCCTCCTCCCAGAATGGCTTCTCAGGCTCCCTTTCCTTTTCTTATACCTCAATAGAAAGGTAACCAAAATTTGAAGAATATACCTACTATTGCGCTTCCCAAATTTTATGGCCTCCTTACAAAGGACCCTGAGACCTTTCTCTTTGAATTTGATATTCTTTGCCGGAGTTATGACTATACCACTGATGCCCACAAGTTGAAGTTGTTTCCATCAACTCTCAAAGAAGCTGCTTTGAGATGGTTCATGGGATTGGGTGCTAATGCTGTAGCAGATTGGAATGCCATGTGCATGATGTTTCTTTTGAAATACAAAGAGCACTGTAGAGGTCAAGATTTGAAAGGTGATGACATTTTTAAAATGTCTCAGAAGGAGGATGAAACCCTAGAGGATCATGTATCCAAATTTATGTTCAACCTGTAGTGTAATACATAGCACCAACTAAATGAGGCATCTCAGAAACACCTCTTCCTAAAAGGTGTGAATGATGGAAGTATTGAGGCTCTAGACCTAATGGCAGGAGGAGATATAACATAAAAAGGTTGGGTTGACATAAATAATATATGTCAAAATTATTCAAGGGCCACTTTGAAGAAGGGTAGGGGACTTAGAGACCTACCATATAAGTCCAATGGTGTTTCAGGAGTATCCAAAGTGGAGTTGTCTAATTTTCTATATGACTTCAAGCAAGACATCATTAATGATTTCACCACTCAGTTGGATAGTATGCAAGCGAGGAGGAATAAGGAAGAGTCAGATGTTGTGCTTGCTGAGTTATGTTCTCATTGTAGAGAGAAGAAGAGAAACTGTAAATGTAAGACGGTTGCATCTGTGGACATTAACCCAATGCCCACCAAGTTCAAAGCCATAGATGAGGAGAATGGAGAAGTTTTCTATGTTGCTCAAAGGCATCCATGGGCTCAGAGATAAGGTATGCCTCCGGACCCACTAAATAATTTTGGTTATAATAATAATAGCTATTGGCCAAACCAAAACCCCCAAAATTCTGCTCCTTAGGGTCAGAATTGGAATCACAACTGGTCCAATCAACAACCATACTATAACCAAGCTTATCCATAGAAACCACCATTTAACCCATACCAATAGCAGTAACTCTTATTAGTAGCTGCAACAGAATAGCCAATGGCCACCTTATGGTAACTAGAAACCACAACCTCGGTGGGGACCCAATCAGCATAATCAACAACAAGCAATACTTCCCCCACCTTAGCAGCAAGCTATTATGCCACCACCTCCTGTAGCAAATAGAAACCCTCAAAAGCCAACTCAACTTCTTGCTCAGCCAACTCCAAATCCTAATAATAAGCAACAAGCTTATTCCTTGCATGTAAATGATATCCATCCTAGATCAGGAACTACACTGCCTGCACCCAAGGAGCCAATAATCACCGAAGTTGCTGATGCTAAAGACATACCCGTGAACCAACATGTTGATGTTCCACCTATTTCTCAAACTACACCAATGCCTAAGAATCCTCCTTATCCGCAAAGATTATCTTGGGTCATTCATCCAAAAGAAAATTCTGTGGACACTGATTTGATTAATCAGCTCAAGCAAATGATAGTACAGATTCCCTTGTTGGATGCCCTTAAAGAAATTCTAGTCTATACCAAAGCAATTAAAGAAGCCTGTATCAAACAACCTGGAAGGAAAAAGAAAGACCTTGATACTGTCCATGTCTTAGGCCAACTCTCTGATCTCATGCTAAGAAAAGTTTTCATGCCTAAGTATTCAGATCCAGGAAGTCTAGTGGTAATCATTTACATTAATGGTACCCAAATTCAGAATGTTCTCATTGACTTGGGAGCATCAATTAATGTTATGACTAGGGAAGTTTTGCTAAAACTTAGTATCATTAGTTTGCGGGACATGCCAATAATATTGTAGTTAGCTGATAATTCCACAGTTAAGCCTGATGGTATGGTTGAGGATATTGTTGTTACTTTGGATTCCTTAGATTACCCTTTTGATTTTATAGTCTTGTCACCCAAAGCCACCCTAGGAGGATATCCATTAATCCTAGGATGGCCTTGGTTAGCCACGGTTGATGCTTGCATTGCATGTCATTCAGGGAAGATGACCATATTAGATGGAATAAATACCAAGAATTTAACTCTGTATTCTCCAGCAAAACCACAAAGTGAACTTGATCAAATTGTCTGGCCAGACTTAGGAGATGCTGCCCTTGAAGTAAAATTTGTGCAAAAACTCATGGTCATTGACAGAAATCCATTCACGGTATCACAAGAAGAAGATGATATACTAGCAATAATCCTTACCAACCAATATGGTTCTAAGGAGTCATCTTGTGATGATCCAAATTGTTCCCTTCAAACAATACTACCCAAGAAAACCACATCTCAGCTTCCTGTAGCACCTGATTATATTCACACCTTGCTACCCCATGAGGTAAAGTCTCCATCCATAGTAGAAATCTAGATGTTAGAAACAATTAAGAGAGTTGAAATTTTTTCAAGAAAGGAGTTGAATCTTAATAAAAACCTCATTGAATCTTAGATGTCTAGTCTTCTCAAGCTTTTACAGGATAGTTAGCAAGCCTTTGCATGGGATTACACTAACATGAAAGGGCTAGATCCCAAACTCTATACTCATAGAATATATATAAGCCCAGAATACAAGCCAGTAAGGCAAGCTCAAAGAAGAATTAACCCTGCTTTAAGAGACATAGTTAAGACCAAGTTGCGGAAGCTTCTTAGTGTAGGTTTCATTTATCCTATTTCTGACAGTCAGTGGGTTTATCCTCTTGTAATTGTTCCAAAGAAAGGAGGAAAGTGGAGAGTTTTTGTTGACTACAAAGAACTTAGAAAAGCCACTAAGAAGGATCACTTTCCACTACATTTCATTGACCAAGTGCTTGATAATCTTGCGGGTAAAAAGTACTTTTCATTTCTAGATGGCTTCAGTGGGTATAATCAGATACAAATATCACTAGAATACCAGGACAAGACAACATTTACCTGCCCTTGGGGAACCTTTTCTTATTCATTCTTTCCATTTGGATTGTGTGATTCCCCTGCTACTTTCCAGAGAGCAATGTTGGGTATTTTCTTTGACATTGATGTTGATTGTGTTGAAATCTATATGGACGACTTTACAACTCATGGAACCACATTTGAAGAAGCACAAGATAACTTGGAAAAGGTTCTTAAGAGATGTCAATATTAAAATCTCTCTCTTAACAGTGAGAAGTGCTATATGATGATGGAGGAGGGAGTAGTCCTAGGAAACTACCTTTCATCTTTTGGAATTCAGGTTCACCCTGCAAAAATTGAAGTTATAAACACATTCCCCACACCAGTTAAGTAGAAGGATGTCAAAAGTTTCTTTGGCCATGCTGGTTACTACAGAAGGTTCATAAAAGACTTTAGCCAACTTGCAACACCATTATATAATTTGTTGAAGAAAGAAGCTAAATTTTCATGGACAGAGGAATGTGAAGCATCATTCCAGAAGTTGAAAGATGTTCTAACAACAACACCTATTCTCAAAGGACCTGATTGGAAGCTTTCATTCCATATCCACATAGATGCATTTGACTATGCTATTCAAGCAGTTATGGGACAAAAGGAAGGTATTATTGAACATGCAATTTACTATATTAGTAAAAATTTGCAAGGAGCAAAATTAAATTATACTATTACTGAAAAAGAGTTGTTAGCAGTTGTTTATGCACTAAACAAATTTAGGCACTACATCACAAGCTATGAAGTATTTTTTTATATTGATCATTCAGCTATCAAGTACTTAATGAATAAACCTACCATTAGTGGTAGATTAGCATGCTAGTTACTCCTCATGCAAGAATTTGATGTAAAGATCATAGACAAACTAGGAAAGGCTAATGTAGTGGCTGATTTCTTGTCACGACTGCAAGTGCCAAATGATCCTGCAGCAATTGATGATAGCTTCCTTGATGAGCACTTATTTTCTATTGATTCTTTTAATCCATGGTATGCAGACTTAGCCAACTACCTTCCTACAGGGAGAACGCCACCTTGCTTTTCTCCTAAATAGTGTCGTCTATTAGTTGAGAAGAGTTTTAACTTCTCTTGGATATCAGGCTTCATGTTTTATATAGGACCAGACTAGGTCACAAGGTGATGTGTTCAAGAGGATGAAACTCATGACATCCTTTGAGCATGCCATGATGAGCCATGCAGAGGAAATTTTGCCACAAAGAGGACAACCTACAAAATCTTGACAACCGGGTATTACTGGCCTACTTTGCATAAGGATGTAGCAAAACATACTCGGCACTGTGATAGGTGCCAACGTATGGGACATCCTACAAAGACTAATGAAATGCCCCTATAGCCACAAGTAGTTGTCACACCCTTTGACAAGTGGGTATTGACTTCGTTGGACCTATTGAGCCCTCTTCTCATGGGAAATCTTACATCTTAGTATGTACTGATTATGCAACAAAATGGGTTGAAGCCAAAGCTATGAGACATGCCAAAGATCACAAAGTTGCTGATTTTCTTTATGAATGCATATTCACCAGATTTGGAGTACCAAGGGAAATTGTCACAGATCAAGGGGCACAATTCACCTCTAACCTTATCACAGAGTTGATGTAGGAGTACATGGTGCGTCATGGAAAATCTTCACCCTACCATCCTTAGGCCAATGGCCAGGCAGAAATTACAAACTGAGAGATCGAATCCATTCTCACTAAAATAGTAGTTGTGCATAAAAAGGATTGGGCTACCCACCTTCCTGAAGCCATATGGGCTTACCCACCACATGGAAAACCACCATAGGGTTCACTCCTTTTGAGTTGGTATATGGAAAATCTGCCTCTATGCCGATTGAGTTCCAGCATAAAACACTTCGTACCACTTTAGATCTAGATATAGATATCACCAAAGCACAACAAGATAGGTTACTACAATTAAATGGATTGGATGAATATAGGAAGTTTGCTCTCCACAATATAGAGTTGATATAGTAGCAAAGAAAAAATGGCATGATAAGTTCATTCATGATAAGAAATTTTATGTTGAAGATTGGGCACTGTTATATGATTCCAGATACTAGCACACACTCAAGAAATTTCATACCAGATGGCTTGGGCCTTATGAGATCATATCAATATTTGACAATGGAGTAGTACAACTTTCAACCATTGATCCTATTCAATTTAACTTACTTGTCAATGGGCATCGTCTGAAACTTTATGACAAACCTATTAGCCATGATGAGTTCCTGAAGTAGTTCCAGAGCACAATTGAAGCAAGCAATCCTGTAGCTAAAGAATCTGGGTCTTCCACCCAGGATTCTGTCGATTCTTGATTCCATTCAAGACCACCATAATAAATATTTCACATTTCATGGAATACTTTCTCCATAATAATTTTTCATCTCACCTTCTCTCTTTTTCCACCCATCCACCCCATCCCATCACTTCATATGCAGGTGCAATTTTTTTTAACAACTCTTCTTGCAGCACCTCTAGGTTCGTGCCACATATACTCGTACATATACTATTTTTATTCATTAATTTTTAGGATTTTGTGACATTTTAATTTTTCACTCTTGCTTAACCTGGCTTGGTGGGACCCATGCCATTACTTAGTTGTGGGGGGTGGGGGGGGGGGGAATTATTCTATTTTTGAAATTTCAAATTAGCATGTAAAATTAAAGTTCATGTCTTTGAATTATGTCTACGACATGACTTGATGATCTGTCCTTTTGTGTTTGCATCATCACATTTAAAGTGAATTAAAGATATTAAAATCTGATCTTGATTTCTAATGATATGTTGCGATGTGTTCAGGGTGGCAGCCTTGGCACACACAAGCTTTTATGAGATGTTATGCAAAACTTATATCATTAGATTTCATGCAAAAATCTTTAATTTTATGAATCAACTTTTAGTTTGTACGTCATCTTTTCTTCTGCAACATTTTGTTCTGTAATGCATTGAGGTTTGTGGCTTTCCATTGTCAAACTCTATGAGAATTGTAGTTCTGCAAATTCAAAATTTGTTTGAGAGTAGTAATGGGAGGTGACCTTCAAAGGCATGAACCAGTGGACCATAGGGTTTTGCTAAATGATGCATCCACTTGTGAAATGTTTAGAAGGAGAGGATGGCTGGATTATTGTTTAAGCCTTAAAGGGTTTAATGAGGAAGTCACTTTGCAATTTTTGTCTACCTTGAAGGACGGGTTTGCAGAAGTCAAAGGCTTGAAGATTAAGTTCACAGAAGATGTAGTAGCTGAAGTGACTGGTTTACCTCAAGAAGGTGAACAATGGGTGAAATATTTTGACCTGCATTCAATGATAGCACAATTCACTTTACACGGTGATCCTCAGTTAGATATCGATAGGAAGCAAGGAACTTGGCGATTATCTTTGCCTCTGGAGTTTATCCAGCTAGTCGCATTTGTTATTCAGTACTTCACCTACAAGGGATGCTACAAGTACTTGCATGCTTTGCATTTCAAAATTCTCAGTCATCTTTGGCACGACAACAGACCAGTAAATATTCCTAGCTTCCTATTTAACATTGTGAAAAAGCAAGCTTTATTAGTCCAGTCAGTAAGAAACCAGTCTATTTCACATCATTGCTTAATAAAATTAATTGTAGAAAGGGAATTGAATAGACAAAAGGTTGGGACATGGGAGGAATTTTTGCAAATGAATGAGGTTGAACCTAGTGTAGTTGGCCCTAGAGGTCATGGTGTTGGTCAGAGAGAGAAAACATCTTCTGGGGTTTGTAAAATTGTTCAAATAATTGAGAATGATCCTGAAGCCTGTCCTTCCATTTCTAGGTCACCTAGAAAAAGAATTTTCAATGCTGGAGCCTCTACTTCTCAGAGGAAGAAAAACAAAAGTACGAAAGCTCCCAATATTCCTAAATCTTCACCATCTATAAGGACCAAGTCTACATCTAGGAAGGATAAGGGTAAAACAATGGAACCAGAAGAGGAAATATTAGAACCTCAACCTAGTGATAATACCGATAATGTGGAAGAAACCCTACATTCCCCTAGGGAAGAGAATTCAGAGAACCCTCCTGAAGTAGTGGCAAAGGAGGTAGTCACTAAGAGAAAGAAATGGAAGAGTCCTCCGAGCTCATCCATACCCCTTATGAGGAGAAGTAGAAGGCTTTCTGAGAAAGATGTTGAAGCATTTGTTCCTATTATTAACATTGAGTCTTCTGAATCTGTAGAAAATGAATCTTTGGAAAATTCCTCTTCTGAGGAATTGTTTCATCAACCTGTAGCCAGTGACACTATATTAAGAGAGCAAAGTCCAGAAATAGAGGTTAATCCTGGAGTTAACTACATACTAATTGATAGTGACAAGGAATCTGAGAACACAGAGGAATTTGAAGATAATTCTACCGAGCCAGACATTAGTATGAATTCAAAAGAAATTCCTAACTTTGGAATTGAAATTATTGAAGAAGTACCCCAGTAGAGCAGTCGGGATAAGTTAGAAACACTGGCTAAGGTGGCAGCTGATGTTAGTGAGGAAACCCATGTAATAAAGACAATTGTTTTATGGAAGGGGAAGTCCTCTGCACCAAAGAAAACAATTAAAACTCCTCACTTTCCATTTGGATGGGTGGACATACTCAATCAGGAACATTTACCCCCACCAGATTTGTCTACACCCCTTGCTGCAGGGATAAATTTATACCAATAGTTGTTATGGGAAAAGACACAATGGAATTTAGAAAAGGAAAAATTGAAACGAGTCATTAGTGAGCAGAATTCTTAGTTAGAGAAGAAATCATATGAGATTGAGATATTGAAACAGAGGATTGATCATATTACAAGGTTAATTCCAGAGCTGATGGAATGTAGATCACCATCACTGGTGTATGCATTATTCCTTAAAGAGAAACTTGTTAATTTAAAATTAACAATGATTGTAGAAGGCCTCAATCCTTCCATATCAACTCCCCATGAATTTTACTATGCCTTTTAGTCTACCCCAATGACTCTGAAAAACCTATTGTGTGAATTGTACTTACATAACCTAGCAGTTCCTGATGACACAGAGTGAAATTCACTCCTCTATGTTGGGGATGTATAGTTAAGAGTAGTTATGTCATGGATGCAGAATGAGATGAGTAGAGAACACCAGGCTATGCCATACAAAGACAAAGAAATGTTAGCTCCTTTGATGATGAGGCCTAAAGTTCAGCACTCCAGGCAGACATATTTTGACTAGCTTTCTATCACAGTAAACACTAGTGGAGCCAATAAGATTTATCCACTGCGAGAACAAGCTTTTGCAGACTGGGACCAGCATTCCTCATGAGATGTTGTCACAACAATTAGTGCCTCTAGGCAAAGGTGGATAAGGATGTCACATGATCTAAAGAAAATGGAACCTCACTCACCATAGAATCTAACCCTTGCCACAAGAAGAGTTCCATGGTACATTATGTTGGGAAGGATACTCCTTAACCAATGGTTTCCATTAAGGTTTCAACCTCCACTCTTCCTATAGCCATTGTTGGTGATGAATGATAGTGCAACAGATTATGACATGGCCTCTGAAGTCCAGCATTGGGAAAGACTCAAAGAGACTCATGGATACTTTGATTATGTTCATGATGAGTTTGGGTAGAGAACAGCTAGTGATTTGAGGGTCCGTGCCAGGATTCAGAACTTCATGATTGCTGGGGACCAGCAATAGTTCAGTTGGGGGGAATGATGGGCTCCTAAAATGGCCATCTTTCTTATTTCTTCTATCCTCTTTCTAGAACAAGTTGATTGCACATAGACATGAATTTATGGTTTTAAGCATATGAACTTATGGTTTCTATGTATATGTTATATATGCGTGTGTGAACATAAGATGGAAATGTGGATAGTTATAAAGACATAATATCTTCTTAAATTCATGGACAGGAATGGTGAATATAATAGCTATACATGTTAATGGATGTTTCCTCACCTAAGCTATGTTTTGGGTAGTTACCTCCTGTGGCCGTAGGATTTGCAAGAGTGATCATTAAGACTTACACCTTTTCCTAATATTGATGATGTGGATATATATGTATATGGTTGGATATGCACGCGCATTGATTTTTTTACAGGAGTTGACTGTGGATATTCAAGGACTAGCATACTAGTGCGGGAGTCATCAAAGCCAACCGTAGATTGCAGAATCTTCGCAAGCAAGTCAATACTTTTTGTTGCATGCAACGTGTAGATTTAGTGTGCACTATATTATGGGATTATTCATGGTCAATAATGTTTTTGTTGTGAAACTTTATGAGTTGTAATCAATCCTCATTTATGAAGTGATCATAGATTTAGGAGATAGTTGTAGCTCCCTTTTAAATAATCGACTGTCGTGACTCTTTTTGAGTTAGTCGAACAAACTGGTTTTCAATAGAACTCTTGCATAATGTTTCAATCAAGTGTAATCATTTTATAGATGAATAGAATGTTCAGTTCAAGTTTACATCTTTCATCTTGATTGTACTTCTCATTCACTCATTCAAGGGGGCCCACTTGATGAGTGAATTGTTCTGTTAGTGTAGAGTTCATTTTCCTATTCATTTATATGTATTAGAACTCTGTTGTTCCTGCAGCTACTAATATCAGAATTAGTAGCCTATTCCTGCAGCATAGTCGGTTGGAGTAGTTCCTAACTGTGATTTTCTGCTTTGATTAGAATACATTTGCTTACCAGTTTTAGTATAGTTTTCCTGAAGCATAAGCATTTGAATTCCTTAGATAGACTTAGAAAGAGAAGGTTTGAAGCATATACTTTGCAAATACCATTCCAAGTTTACATCTATGGTCGATAATTAAATGAGACCAAATAATGCATTTAGGAATCATTTGGGGTGTCCAATCCTGAAATAGGCAATCCATTGCTCTAGGTTTTTGATACTATTGTTTGGCCAAGCAGTGAGCCCAAAAATTTGATGGGTGTAACATTTAAGTTTTGATTAAGGAAAAACTTTTGAAGGGACTTAAAACCCTATTTACAAAATGTTACTTTAAAGATAAAGAACCATAAAGCCAAAAACACAAAGACTTGACAAAAAAAAATAAAAAACTATAGAACAATAGACCAAATACTTAGTTTATTTTCTTAAGAGCTTCCACTGCCTAGCCCTCTAGTTGAGTCATATTGAGGGCTATCTTTTTTAGGTCCTAAATATCTTCATAATTGTTAGCCTTCCTTTTCAAGTTGGCACTGGTCTTTTTAGATGGGTTGGTGCTCTTCTTCTAAGTCTACATCTTATCAAAAATTTCAACATCAACCACAACCCATTCGTACTAAAAGCTTTCAAGTTTACAAACCATTGTATTGAGACTCTTAGTAGAATTCTTTACCACTATGTGGCTATAAGTAACAAGGGAGATGAGGTTGTCATTAAAATATTTTGGAACTTATATTCCAAGTGTTTGAGTCTCCCATCATGTTATTTTTGTTGTTTTATCTATATTTATTATTATTATTATGATTTATACATTGGACTTAATGCAAAATATTATTTGATAATTAAATGCATAAGTAGAATAGTTTTAGTTATGGTCTAATGACTTTATATATTTGAGGATCAATTATAAATCATTTTTATTAGGTAAATTAATAGGAAATGATAAATAAAAATGATTAGATTTCTAAATGAACTATGTAATATGTTGTTCATTATTTTCTTGTATAAATTTATGGGAATTTTTTATGCAATTGTAATATTCAAGATGCTTGATGATTGTTAGGATTAAGGTATCATATACCTTGTAAATCTAATAACATGGTTCCAACATCAATAGAAGGTTCCCTAAGAAACTTAATATGTATTGGGAAAATAATTTGTAATATTTATTTCCCACTATTGTTTGTAACACATTCATGATGTGTGATGGATTTCCTGAGCAACTGTAAATGTAGATTATGAACATAATCATTTTATATTATTTTCCTCTCTTATGGATGTCTAGAATGAGATATTTCATGACCTATAAAATGGACAAATGAGTGATTTTTGGTCTTATCCAAAGGGAATCTTCGAAGAGGCAAAAATTATCTCTTGTATTCCATCATTTATTGGATTTAATGTAATGTTTATATTACAATGATGACTGTCCAAGTTGGAGGGAAAGTATTGAATCCAAAATTGATGTATTTAAAATTTTTGTGGAGGTATTAAAATGGTTAGGGTTGTGAGGAATGAAGAGGATCTTTTATACATATTTATTGGTAGTTTTGGAGCTCTTGTCATTCTACAAGTTTAGTGCTTTGGTTGTATAATTATGAGTAACAATTTAATGTAGATTTATTTGTAGGCTCAAAGGTCAACTGGAAGGCATAAAGAGTTTGTTCACATGTACATAGGTGATGATATGGTGGAGGAAAATATGATAATATAAGTGATTTTATTGTACACACATTTATTATTGATAATACAAGCTTGGCATCTATTCTTGGTGATGTTTTTTCCTGCAAGCATTTCTCCATGTAAATCATGTGTAATGTGTTAATATTATGTTTATGATTTATACCTTATTGTTGCTATATTATGTTGATGATAATAATTATTTATTATTGTTATAATTTCACATAAGATATGTTTATTAAGCATAATATACAAGCTTATTTTTGGGATCATTAAGAAGGATCTAATCATGGTTTTCCACATCAAGGCAACTTAATTTTTTAAATTGTATACAAGTTTTAGATTTTCGTGTTGTAGCTATGAAATTCTTCTATATAATTATTTTAATTTAGCTTATTGGATAGAAACTGATCTTCAAAATATTTGGTCTTAGAGCTAAATGTTATTGGTTTTAGGTAACAATCTATTTTTCATTTCTTAGCTTGGAAAGATTGTTGAAAACTATTGGAAGGAAGTAAAGATGGTTGAAAGGATTACAAGGCTGAAATGATTCTTTTGAGATAAATTTGTTATATTAAAAACTTTGGATATTGTCAATGTGATTTATGTTGAGTATTGGAAGATCGCAATTATGGATCCTTATGGATTTGATAGTGTTTTTGTAACTTGGACCTCTTATTTGATAATATTTGTGTATCCTCATGTTTGGGGATTTTTTCTTTTATTATTTGATAATTTTTAGTTAGAAGGTGTTCATGTTTGATGAACATTAACATTCAAGTTGCATGGAAAAATACCATCTATTTGGACTGCATATTGAATGCTTGTGTTGGGTGCATGATTTTAGACCATAGTTAGATGCAATCGACCTCCAAACATTTAAGTTTTCTCAAAAATTCTATAATGTTTTAAAATTTTTCTCCTTTCGGCCTTTCCGCGTGGCGGAGTCTGCAAAATAAGGAACTCTTTTGTTCTCCAAAGTTTTTTGTAGAGTGCAACTTTGGATTTTCGGCCTTTTGGACTTTTTCTCTCTCAACCTATGATAATGTCATCCTAAATCCAAATTCCTAGAGGAGAGATACAATTTGATCAACCAAAAGGTTGATGCACAATTGAATCAATCTATGGAGAATATGAAAGAGAGAGAAAAATCCTATATTTCCCTATGGTAGAATTGAAGTGTTTAGAATTTGAAATAATTGAAGTACAAGTACTATCCTCAAATTAGGGCAAATCTAGAAAATGCCAATTTTTGATGTCTGTGTGTACTTTCAAGAAAATCTGCAACCTGTTTCGAACTGGAAATGTCGAGATGAAGAAAACCTAGAAATATTTTTCCAAGATGACATCAGGTCGACTTTGACCCTCATAAAAGGTCAAAGGCTAGATTCTTTATTTGAAGGTCTATTCTAACTTTGTTCATAGATCTCGAAAGTTCACCGAAAATGGTATCCAAATCTGCTCTCAAATCTAAAATCCCACACCTGTACCTACAAGAAAATGGGGGTTTTGTTTGTATGGGGGGTTTGCCTTGGTCAAACCCTAATTTAGGAATTAACCTTGAAATTGAATTGAAATGTAGTGTGCATAAACAGAGTAATTGACACAAATCACCTCGCTTATGTTGAAGTCCTTGTAGAGGATTCAAATCCTCAAATCCACAAGTAGGAATGCTTCAATGGATGTAGGATGTCTCAAATCAATGGCATTTGATCTTCAATGTCAATCTTGAATTGATCTTTGCATATGAGGAGGCTTGGATGAATGTGAAAGGATGGATCTTCAAGGGGGCTCCAAAGAGATTGAATCCTTCAATGGCTAACAATGGATCTCCTTGATGGATGAATACTTGAACACTTGAATTCTTGAAGACTTGCTTGCACTTGAGAGCTTGAGAGATTGCTTGATGATAATGGATGTGAAAATGAGAGAGGAAGGCCTCCTTTTATAGTGAACTAGGGCACAATCCTCTAGAGGAGCCACCTTGGAGAATTAAATCACAATTAGGTCCTAACCTTTAGAAAATATACCTAGATTAAATGCATTTATAGGATTTACCATTTTGGAACCCGAAATAGCCAACCCGAAGGTGGGAAAACAAATATCCCCAAAACCCAATATCCAAAAATCAAGAAATTTGGAAATTTGAACAGGGGGGCAAAATCGAGCTTGGGACTGACCTAGTCAGGATTGAGGTCGATTCTGAACTAGTCAGGATCAACCTCGATTCTGATCCTGTGGGCCTAGATCTAGCCAGAATCAGGACCGGAGGTCCCGGGGATGCCCGGAGACCTAGAAATGATACCAGAATAAGACAGAATGTCAAGGATAGGCATAAAATCCTATGATGATTGTGATGAAGGCTGGGATGAGCTATTTCTAAGTCCTACCTAGAAAATAGAGCCATGGAAGAGGGAAATTAAGGAGAATCCTTGAGATCCTAACCCTAATTTCACCTATAACAAAGCATAAAAGAAGTGGAAAGTGGGGAGAAAGCCAAATACATGCAAAGACCTAATCAAGGTGCTTAACATGACCCTAGACCACTTACTCGAAGGGCTAAATTCTCTTATCATGGAAGTGCTTCCATTTTAAGATGATACATTAAGCCCCCACTTTAGCAAGAGTATGGACTCAATGTAAACTCTTGGTAAAGGAGATCAGAATGAAAAGATAATCTTATTGTAATCCAAGGGACAAAGGGAAACCTTAAGCCCCTAGGGACTCAAGTCTTCATCAACTCCTAGATCACAATAAGAGAGACATCTCTAGAGAGAGAAACAAAGGGTGTGATTACCTTGCCCAATGAGAACTTATGTCCCATTGTGAACCACACAAGGAAACAGTACTACTGGAAAGATGGAATTGAAACACCTAGTGAATGTGGCTACTCACTAGTCAACCCATCAAGGATTCATCCTTAGGAATATTCTATCCATAAGAATAAAACCAAAAGAAAATAAAGAGATCTAGTCTTAAGGACACCTCCGACCTTAAGGGATCAAAATATATGTATATTTGAAACTGGAGGGATCAAGAGATCCTAAAATATAAATCCATGCTTTAATGATTAGTTACTAATCCAAAAAGGGAGAAAAGGTATTTTGAAGAATATGTGCATATTGAAAAGTGTGTGTGTGCAATAGGTGAGCAGAGCGTATGCCCCCATGTTAAAATTATTGGTGACACTTTAACAGGAGCAATGGCTTTAATGAAAACATAAACAACTCCACTGATTACATTTCCATGTCGAGATGCCCCCAAATGAAGACAAATCAAGGGAAATATCATAGAAACATATAGAGAACATAGAAGGGATCTACCTACCATGGGGTTAGTATGATCATAAGATAATATATATATGATATTATTGTAAATGAATTGAAATCATTCCCCCAAAAAAGTAGAACTACGATCACAAAGGGGGAAAGATCACATAAGATATACGAAGGAGAATCTTTTTGGACAATGACATGGAGACCAAAAAGAATTAGTGCTACCATATCTCAAATCCAAGCAGATTACACAAGGAAACATTTACAAACAATATCACAATTACAACATAACATTGAACAACGCATAGAAGAATAGAGATACATATAAAGGAATTTGAACAACAATTTCAATTATTTCATCACCTTGCACCAACTAAGTAACAAGGATCGTATAAAAGAATCTAACAACATTTAGCAAACACATTACAGTAGGAAAACACACAACAAAGCTACCACAAAGGACAATCTGATCAAGCATGCCGCCTACTCTCCCCATCTCATCGTATATCATTTAGGGAAGGTGGGTAACTCGCAAGAGGGACTATATCCAACATAGTAGGAATGATAGCCAGTTCCAAACATGGATCCTCTTGAGAATCACAATGTTTGACATTAGGTGCAAGAGCTAATTGTGATGAAAGCATATTAGGTAAATCAATGTCAATGTCAATAGTTTCATATTCATCATTAACATCATCAGTATCATCAAGAGTGTCTTCTTCATCCAAATTAATCAAAATAGGATCTAAGATACGACTAGAATCATCATAATCATGCATGTGAACATCATTATTAGTAACAACCTCTTCTAACATATCATGCATAGGTTTATCTGAGGAAATTAGAGATCTTTGAAGAATAGAATTAAGAGCTTTAGCATGAGCATGATGATTTTTACGATGTTCATTAGCAGATTGATTACATTTTGATTTATTTGAAATAGGTTGAGAACTAGGAGGAGTAATCATGAGATCCTTCACAGGTTCTTTAGGAAGATCAATAGGATTATCAACAATAGGAGAAACAATCACAAGATCTTTGATAGGTTTGGTAGAAGGAACTTGATTAACAAAACTAGAAGTCATAGTTAAAGGAGGTATAGAAGGTGTAGGTAAAAGACCACAATTAAGATACATAGGAGGTATGCTTAATTCAAGAATCTTACGATGTTTATAGGCTTGATATGATCAAAAAATATTATCAAGTCAAGGAGGACATGAATTAGGTAATGAAGGCCAAAATAAATCAAGAGCAGGACAATCTCTAGGCCTAGAAGGTTGATATAAACTATGATTAATCATCTTCACTTCTTCATCATGAATGAACTTAAGACACTTATGCATAGATGAAGCAACAACATGCATGTTAGTCAACCAAGGCAAACCTAGCTTAACTTGAAATTGATCAAAAGTAGGAACCACAACAAAGGAAGTGTTCACAATCTTTCCACAGAGTTCAACAGGTAAAGTAATAGAACCAAATGATGGATAAAGAAAACCATTACAAGTTTGAATCCACACATCTGATGTATCATAAGAATCACATTGTAAGCTTTTCATAAAAATATTTTCTTCAGTAATAACATTGACTAAGGATGTAGGTGAATAGTGGTAATTTGGAATCACCGCTATTTGTGTAAGTGTGTGGGGAAAATGTAAGATTCACCCTTAAATCCAAATTCCCAATGGAGAGATCCAATTTGATCAACCAAAAGGTTAATACACAATTGAATCAATCTATGAAGAATATGAAAGAGAGAGAGAAACCCTATATTTCCCTATAATTGGATTAAACTTAAAATCTGAAATAATTGAAGTGCAAATACTAACCTTGAATTAGGGCAAATATGGAAAATGCTAAATTTTGGCTTCTATATGAACTTTCTGAAGATTCTATCACCTATTCTAGATTGGAAATGTCGAGGTGGACAAAACCTAGAAATATTTTCTCCAAATTCACATAGGTCTACTTTGACCTTTTAAAAGGTCAAAGACCACATTATTTATTTGAAGTTTGATTCCGATTCTGTTCGCAAATCCTGAAAGATTGCCGAAAAGGGTATCCAAATTTTCTCCCAGATCTGAGATTCCACACCTGTACCTACAAGAAAAATGGTTTTGTCTATTGTATGGGGGGGTTTGCCTTGGTCAAACCATGGTTTGGAATCAACCTTAATATTGAAATTGAAATAGGAGCATGCTAGCAAGTAGTAGAAATGAATCTAACAATGAAGCTATGCAATTCAATAGATATGCTAATGTATTTGGAATGTAATCAAATATATTGATATGAAAGCTTGAACATAACATCATCAAACCTCCATGATTGTATGCTTGAAATCCACCTTGAGGAAATAATGATATGGATCTTGAAGATGAACAAAGGATCTTGAAGGAAGATCACACCACCATGGTGGCTAGATCTAGGGTTTGTATGATAGATCTTGAATGCTTGAGCCAAATCCCTTCAATATCTTGAATGCTTGAATCCTTGATCTTCAATGGAGAACTTGGATGAAGAAGAAGACTTGAATACTTTAATGAATGCTTGCTTGATCACCTTGAGAACTTGAGAGCTTGAGATGAGATGAGAAAACTTGATTGAGAAAACTTGATGTATGAAAATGAGAGAGGAAGGCCTCCTTTTATAGTGATCTAGGGCACACTCCTCTAGATGGGCCACCTTAGAGAATTAAATCCCAATTAGGTCCTCACCTTTAGAAAATATACCTTGATTAAATACCATTAAAGGATTTACCATTTTGGAACCCGAAACAGCTGACCCGGAGGCGGAGAAATCATTTTCCCAAAAGCTAAATTATCAGCAAATGACAATTTGAAATCTTGGTGGGAAGAGGTCAAGGTTGAGGTTGACCCTGACCTAGTCAAGGTCAAGGTCAACTTTGACCTCAGACCCTAACTTGGCCAGATTCTACAACAAGGGTTCCAGGGGTGCCAGAAACTTGGAAATTGATATCTAAAAAGGACCCAATGTCTAGGATAGACAGAAAATCCTTATAATGATGTGATGAAGGACTAGGAGGTCTCATTTTTGAACCCTACCTATAAAATGGAGCCATGGAAGAGATAAAATCAGGAAAGTCCTTAAGACCTTAACCCTAATTTCACCTAGAATGAAGAAATCAAGTGCAGAGAAGAAGTGGAAGACAAGGGAGAATGCAAAGATGCCAATCATGACCCTAAACCACTTAATCAAAGGGTTAAATGCTCTTAACATGGAAGTGCTTCCATTTTAAGATGATACAGTAGGATCAACAAGACAACCACGAGTAGATATCTGAGAAACCCTAGCAGCAATGTAAAGGGGACCATCAGGAGCCTTAATAGTCTCAGAGTCATCAAAGGTAATCAAAAGTCCATGAGGTCTTTTATTCTTGGGTTGATGTCAAGGTTTAGGTTGAGTTTTCAATTTAGGTTTAGGTTGAGTTTTTATTTTAGGTTTAGGTTTTGGTTGATGTTGAGATTGAACTTGAGATTGAATCTAAGGTTGAGGTGGAGATACAGATTGACCAACATGCTCCACTTGATTAACAACATGATTGAGATCATCCATCTTTGAATCATACACAATTTCCATAGCAGATGGTTGAGCAATGGTATTAGTATCATGCATAGGTAAAGGGTTTGTATAGATTTGAAGGTTTTTATTAGGAGGAGAAACAAATTTGTTCCCACTACCATCAAGATTATCAACAGATAAATCCTTAGAATCAATTAAGTCTTGAACCTTATGTTTTAAAGAATAACACCTCTTAGTATCATGACCATTCTGATGATGATATTGACAAAAATCATTTTGATCAAAAGATTTAGATGCAATCATAGCAAGTAAAAGAGGTCAAGTAGGAGGTAAAGTAATCATATTAGCAGCTAACAACCTATTCATAATAGCATGTAAAGATTCAGAAAGATGAGTAAACGTATGATTTAATCAAAAAGAAGTGGATGCAAAAGTGGCATTGTGAGATGCAACAACAACTTGATCAGCAACTACATTCGCTTATTTTTTTATCTTGACATAGTTGTTGAATTTTTGGTATTTGTTTGGATTAGGAGTAGCATCACTCTTATCAATTGGAACAGGAGCCATTGGAGTGTTGCTCTCAAATTTACTCACTTGTAATTGATAATGATGAAGCACTGCACAAATTTGTTGAAAAGAGGTAAATTCAGTAAGCATAATCTTATCTCTAATATCCTTTTGCAAATTTTAAATTTAAACATATGTTGAATATCAATATCAAGAACAGGATAGGAAATCTGAGCATACAAATGCTTAAATCTACCAATAAATTCAGTTAATTTTTCTTTAACACTTTGTTTACCACGCATTAAATTACTCAAAGACACTTGTGGGCCAATGTTGTTTTGAAATTGTTGAACAAAGTCATTAGCAAGTTATGGAAAGGAATCAATAGAATAAGGAAGCAAGGAATAATACCATTGTAAGGCCTTGTCATGGAAGGTTCTAGCAAACAGTTTGGCTAAAATCTTATGGTCATGAGCATAATCACTAAAAAGGATTTGGAATGTTTTAACATGATGAATAAGGTCTCCTTTTCAATTATAATTCTCAAGATGAGGCATCTCACCTTGTTGAGGAATAGGAGTGCGAATAATGTCTCAAGACAAGGGACTTCCCATGTAACATGTAGGAATACTAAACTTGTTTTGAGTTAAGGAAGAAAGTTGTTGTTGTAAGGATGACATAGTTTGAGCCAAACTTATGATAGTTGAATCATTAGAGGAAATAGGAGGAGTAGCAACATTAGACACACTAGATAAAGTGTAAGAAGCTGCAAGAATAGAAGACACAACTGGAGGAACACTAGGAACTACAGTTGGAAGCAGATTAGAATAAGTAAAAGGAACATTATGATATGAAGGTTGTGATGTAGGAAGGGACATAGGAGGAACACTCATTGGAGCAGAGGGAACCATCACAGTCACCAATGAAGAAGTATAGGTAGAAATATTAGGTAAAGGATTAGAAGGAGGTTCAACACTAGTGATAGGAGGAATCAACCCTAAATCTTGAGCTTCTTGAACTAAAGGTTTAATATTTGAATGCACAAGGTGAGTAATACCATGCAAGAGGTTAACACCTTGATCACTATCATGAAGAACTTTCTTAAGAGCCTCTATAGCTTGAATAGAATCTTGATTATGGTTCTGTTGAATAAGCCAATTACCCATTTTATCAAGTTCAGTAGAAAGTTTTTGAACTTGTTCAGGAGGAACTCTTAAAGCGTCATCCTCATCATGGGATGAGTGAGAAGAGTTTAGCTCCATAGTAGGATTGGAATAATGAATAATCAAGTTATCATCTAGGATCCTAAGGAAAGGAGAGGAAGATTCATGATCAAAGGCACCCATGAGTCTACGACTTCTTCTAACTGGAATGTTATAAGTAGGACTAGTGGTAGTAAAGCTCATAAACCAATGCAAAGCAAATGAACTAAACTAAAAATACATAAAGCATGAATATTTTTGTATTTTTGAAATCTAATTAGCATGCAAGATCTAACATAAAGGAAAAATCTAATACTAATAAGATAAAGGAAATCTAACACCAAAAAGAAAGAGAGTAAACTAGTCGGGTTCACCAAAATGAATAGAGGTAAAATTGAATCACCACTATTAAAATGTGTATGACTGTATGATGTGTGGGGGAAATATGAGATCCACTCCTAAATCTAAATTCCCAAAGGAGAGATCCAATTCGATCAACCAAAAGGTTGATGCACAATCGAATCAATCTATGGAGAATATGAAAGAGAGGAAAAAACCCTATATTTCCCTATGGTAGAATTGAAGTGTTTAGAATTTGAAATAATTGAAATGCAAGTACTAACCTCAAATTAGGGAAAATCTAGAAAATGCCAATTTTTTATGTCTGTGTGTACTTTCGAGAAAATCTACAACTTGTTTCAAACTGAAAATGTTGAGATGAAGAAAACCCAAAAATCTTTTTCCAAGATGAGATCAGGTCGACTTTGACCCTCATAAAAGGTCAAAGGCTAGATTCAGTATTTGAAGGTCGATTTTGACTTTGTTCACATATCTCATAATTTTGCCTAAAAGGGTATCCAAATCTGCTCTCAGATCTAAAAGCCCTCACTTGTACTTGCGACAAAATGGGGGTTTTGTTTGTATGGGGGATTTGCCTTGGTCAAACCCCAATTTAGGAATTAACCTTGAAATTGAATTGAAATGTAGTGTGCATAAACAAAGTAATTGATACAAATCACCTTGCTTATATTCAATTCCTTGTAGAGGATTTGAATCCTCAAATCCACAAGTAGGAATGCTTCAATGGATGTAGGATGTCTTAAATCAATGGTATTTGACCTTCAACACCAATCTTGAATTGATCTTTTCATATGAGGAGGCTTAGATGAATGTGGAAGGATGGATCTTCAAGGGGGCTCCAAAGAGATTGAATCATTCAATGGCTAACAATGGATCTCCTTGATGGATGAATGCTTGAACACTTGAATGCTTGAAGACTTGCTTGTACTTGAGAGCTTGAGAGATTGCTTGATGATAATGGATGTGGAAATGAGAGAGGAAGGCCTCCTTTTATAGTGAACTAGGGCACAATCCTCTAGAGGGGCCACCTTGGAGAATTAAATCCCAATTAGGTCCTAACCTTTAGAAAATATACCTAGATTAAATGAAATTAGAGGATTTACCATTTCGGAACTCGAAATAGCCAACCCAGAGGTGGGAAAACAAATATCCCCGAAACTCGATATCTGGAAATCAAGGAATTTGGAAATTTGAACAAGGGGAAAAATCAAGCTTGGGACTAACCTAGTCAGGATCGAGATTGATCCTAACCTAGTCAAGATCAAGGTTGATTATGACCTATTCGAAATCAACCTTGACTCTAACCATGTGGGCCCAGATCTAGCCAGAATTGGGACAGGAGGTCCCAGGGATGCCCGGAGACCTAGAAATGATACCAGAATAAGATATAACGTCAGGGATAGGTATAAAATCCTATGATGACTATGATGAAGGCCAAGATGACCTATTTCTAATTCTTACCTAGAAAATAGAGCCATGGAAGAGGGAAATTAAGTAGAATCCTCAAGATCCTAACCCTAATTTCACCTATAATAAAGCAAAAAAGAAGTGGAAAGTGGGGAGAAAGCCAAATACATGAAAAGACCCAATCAAGGCACTTAACATGACCCTAGACCACTTACTCTGAGGGCTAAACACTCTTATCATGGAAGTGCTTCCATTTTAAGATGATACAAGTACTTGTAAGACTAAATAATTGTCCTGGAAATGGCCAAGAAACTCTCAAACACTTATGAGCATATTAAGCATAAGAAGAAGCACTGTTGGGGCTTCCCCATTTCCATCAACCATGTTTATCTTCAGGATATGAAGGTGTGCAAGTCTCTAGCTTATGAGTGGGATGAGTTCCCCTTCTAGTATTTGAATTTGACTAGAATAAGGTCTGATCCCATAGGAACCTACAACCTCATTATGGGGAGGCACTACATTCATGAGCCATATTTTGAGGATCACTAGATGAAATACATAGATGACTATGATGTCACAATCTAAGACTATTGGTGAATGGTCTTGGAAATGGTACAAGATGTTCTACTCCTACACATCCCACTCAAAGTTTGGGAGGCAGATTTTAAAGATGTATCAGACCCATTATATAATGAGGATAAGATATACACAAGGGTCATACTGAATGCAGTAGTCGATAAAGAGGAAAATAATGACTTTGACTTCAAGGCCAAGCATGTAATCAAAATGACCAAAGAATTAATTAAATGGCCATTCAGAATGGATCTTGTGCCTATGAAAAAAAAACATGGCCCACTCTCTAAAGGGGAGAAAAAAAAAGGGGAAAAGGTGCTACTGCCTCAATTTAAATGAGCTACCCCTCAAAGGCCTGAGATAGTTTACAGTCATGGTTGAACAACTATTTATAGTTTGAATCCAAATGAAAAACCAAATAGAACCAAAATGATAGGGATAATTTCTCCAACTGTAGCTCAAGGACAAGAATATGCTTCGCAAAGGTCCCAAACAATAAAAGTCACAAGCCCCAAAACATCCAAATTAGAGAAAGGGAAAGTGTATAAAAAGAAGAGGTCATCCACATCCCCTCAGTTAGAAATTTTACAAGAAGAGGAGGAAGAAGAAGAGGAATATAATGTACCCTTGGCTTACAGAACTCGATCAGGGAAAACTTCTAAAGTAAAGAGAGTTCGAAAAGAGATATCTTTAATTGATGTGGGCACATGAGTACAGGAGAAGAAAATTGATCCATGGCTCCTTTGGAGGCAATGAATTTTATGTTTTTGATTTTGAGGACATCCCTAGTTTTAAAGATCAAATGTCAAAGAAAATGACGCCCACTATAGAAACAAAATTTGAAGAATAGTTGTCATTCAATTTTTCTCCTCCATCTCAGTTTATTGCCCCTATGTTTGAGCTAACAATTGAAGAACCAAACACCAATAAGGATCCTAAACTAGCAATTCCTCAGACAATAGGAGAGCCAATGGAGATAGAAGAGGGACCGACACAATATTTCCCATAAGAAAAGACAAAGGAGATAGACCAAGAAGAGCCTTCACTTGAAGTCCTCCTAGAAAAAGAAAGTGAAGTTTATCTAGTACAAGCTCCAACTCCACCACTTTCAGCTCCAACTCCTCCACCTTTAGTAGAAGCTCCAACTCCACCTTTGGTACAAGCTCCAACTTCACCACTTTTGGCTCCAACTCCTACACCTTCAGTACAAGCTCCAAGTCCACCTCCAATACAGCCTCCTACCCAATTTCCTACTGCAAATCCTCCAAAAAAATTTCCTACTCCTCTTCCTTCTCATCCCATATTTTCCCCTGATCCAAATGCTAGAGATGGGGAAGAACCAAACTACTTAAAAAGGGAGGAGAGAACTCCTCCTCGTGAGGACGTTCTAGAGGAGAAACCAAGAGGAGATAATGAGGAGGAAGTAGAAGTAGAAGAGAATTTGAAAGAGAGAGGTGAGGTAGAAGTATAGGAGGATTTTGAAGAGATAGAAGCCCAAGTACAAAGAGGAATGACCTTTGTTTTGATTGTGGCATGTGATCCCATAACCGCATTTACCAAACCCACTTGGTTTAATAAGGAGATACAACCAAGGACAAAGGTGTACTCTGAAGAAGACACTGACATGACTAAGGAGATACAACCAAGGACAAGGGTGTACTCTGAAGAAGACACTGACATGACTATCTCAGGTCAATCTTTCCATCAAGGAGAATCTAGTGCCTGAGAAAGAACAATGTCATATGTCACTCAAGATCATAGGGGCCAGTGGAAGGAATAGATGGTCGTACCAATAATTGATGCCAGTATTGGAGATAAATCATAAGGAGTATACTTTTGAGGAGTTTGATCTAGGTGAGCCTACCAGGGACTGGATTAAGACATTGGCTACACTTGGATTGAAGCATGCCTTGGGTTTCATGGACAAGGATGAGGAAAAAATCAAAGTTTCAGGTCCTATTGACCTAAATAATCTGTAAGACTCATTACAAGATGTCCTAGAGAAGAAATATGCCCTGGAATTACCAACATATATTCCATATTATTTTATCCAAGTCTCGTCAAATTGGAAGACAGATTTTGAAGAGTTCAGAAAGGCTACTATCTAAACAATTTTGAGACCTTTCAGAGATATTCTTTAGGAGCTTACCAAATTGGTAGATATGGTAGGTGATGAGGGAGGATTGGATGTACAAATTGACAAATGGAAGAAGGTTCTTAGGGACCTTAAAGTAATAAGGGAATAATGCTTCCAAATTTTGGTGAAGGTTTATGATGGCTTCAAGCTAGATAATTTTGAAACATGGATAAAAGACATAACTCGATCTTTGAAAGTTTATCAAAAATGTCTGAATAAAATAAGTAAGAAGTAGGAGGAAATAATGTCTTGGATCGAAGAAGTTCAAAAGTTCTTTGAGGGAATTGACCTTGATCTATTTGATGATGAAAATGACCACCTGATGTATCTAATAAAGATCATTATACAACAATTTGTAGAAATTTTGGCTAGTGCCAAGACAAAAGAAGATCTCCAATAGGTTTTCTACCCAAAGGAGGATATTGTGAGGCCTCCCCCTGACCCATCATAGCACTATTGATACATTCACATTTTGATACCTTATGATCTGATATTTTGATAGACTTTATGATCGATTTGACAATGACTAATGTTATTATGTCTTATGATGATGATCATATTATGTGGATTCTATTTATGATGCAAATTATAACCTAGAACATATTGTTGATTTTGTTATACATGCTTAGATATGTGTTTTGATGAAGAAGACTTAATCATAATTAGATTTGATTAAACATGGATTATTACACATTGTTGATTTTGTTATACATGCTTAGATATGTGTTTTGATGAAGAAGATATAATCATAATTAAGAATAAAAAATAGTCTAATTATTTTACTATTCCATCTCTACCATCTTGATATATATTTAAAATGAAAGTCCATAACTCATCATTTAACATAGACGGACTTCACCTATATTCCTTTAAAAATAATTATGCTTTTTTGACACCTATTTTCCATTAAAAGTCATTATGCTTTTTACACCTATTTTCCATTAAAAATGATTATGCGTTTTACACCTCTTTTCCATTAAAAATGATTCTGCTTTTTACACCTATTTTCCATTAAAAATAATTGTACTTTTTATACCTATTTTCCACTAAAAATAATTATACTTTTTACACCTATTTTCCATTAAAAAAGATTATGCTTTTTATCCCTATTTTCCATTAAAAAAGATTATGCTTTTTACACCTATTTTCCATTAAAAATGATTATACTTTTTACACTTATTTTCCATTAAAAATAATTATGCTTTTTACACCTATTTTCTATTAAAAATGATTATACTTATTACACCTATTTTTCATTAAAAATGATAATGCTTATTGTAGACACACAAAATTGGACAAGTGCTTTTAAATTGCAAAAATCATAAAATGGCAAAAATCAATAAAAATGGACAAAATCATCAAAATGGATCAAATCAAGTAAAAATGGACATAATTAAATAAAGTGGGACAAAATCAATTAAAACAAAGGAGAAATTAAATAAGGATGTTAAATAATTAAATTAAAAGCTTAAAGGGACCAAAAACAATATATAATTGATTTTAATCAATTAGTTGTATAGTTGTTTTAATCAAAAATAAAAAAGGAACCTATTACCCATACATGACTAAATTTAATTAATTAATTGAATTTAATAAATCCTAATTTCTTTCAACAAAGTGATGAACCAATGAAAATTGAGGACAAAAAGACATAAATCACTCAAACATTTAAATTGTCCAAATCTTTGAAACCATTTAAAGGCTTGTCCCCTCATTTGTCCCCCCATTTATGAACAAAGCAAAGTATTTGACTCAACCAAGGGATAACCATGATTACTTCACTCCACCCCCTGCCCTTGGACATTTACTATAAATATAAGGCATTTTGGAGAGCATTTCCTTCTTAGAACTTCATTTGCAAAAGCATTGTTATTATAGGCAATTGAGTGCATTCTAAGAGCAAATTAAGAGCATTTAGAGGAATTATCATTGTAGTTTGTCAATTTGAGCTAGATTAAGCATTGAATGAGCATAGTAGAAGCATAGTAGAAGCATAAATTCTCATTTTAGAGGTGTCACTAGTGAGTATCTAAGTTGAGAGCTTCATTTACCACTTCTTTCTAGAGAACCATGAGATGTTCTAGATCTTCATTGGGGCTCTAGGCCTCATTTCATCATTTAGATCTTCATTTGCATGTTTGTATTCTCTATTTTCCATGTTTATATTGCAGGAAATTGATGAAGTCGCGCTTACAGGAGATCTGTTCACACCTGCAGTCATTTTACTGCCACCTACAATCTCTGTACTAATGCAGATTAGCTAGAGATTCACGCCTGTGACTATAAAGTATTCAGCCTTTGTTTCTTCAAGTCACGCCTGTGACTCAGGGAGTATCGCCTGGCTTGATTTTATTGTCACATATCTTAAAGCTTTGCTTCACACATTTAATTAATAGTTACGCCTATGATTCTTGAAATATCTCTTAGTTGAAATTTGTTGTCACTTAAGTCTCAGCTTTGCTTCACAATTTTCAAATTACTGTCACGCTTTGGATATTTCAGTTTTCGCTTACTGTTAGTTAAAGTGTTGCTTATCAATAATCATTTTTTTCAATTTAGAGTTCAATTCACGCTTAGGAATAAACTACACATGCTTTTGTGACTTTCAATATCACCTGTGGCACTGCAGAGTGTCGCTTGATATCTGTAAAATTATGCCTACGAACATTTTATTTTTGCCTATTAGCTGGACGATGTCGCTTGCTATCTGTTGTCTATATTTACTATTTAATTGACTAAATCACTCATCTAACATTTTGTTTATGTGATTTAATAGTAAATGAACAGACATCCTGATGCAGGAGCATCCTGGGTGTAAGAGTGATCTTGCATCACCCAAAAATATTTTTGTTTTTATATTCAATAAGGGCTATTTTGTGCAGAGCTGCTATTTATGGAAAGTTACTATTTTTGGTAATTTTTGTATGTGCTCAGAATGATCTGATTTCTTTCTTGGAGGTTCATTTTGGTCATATAAGTCTCCCAGTAAAGTTTCATTGCCAGATCAAGTGTATATTGGAAGATATTGAAGATTTTCGGTATTGGCAGCAGGGTACAGAAACTTTGAACTCAGTTTTGAAGGCTTTAGAGGCCCCGGATGAGGTCAAAAATTTGGGTGACAGGCACTTGCGTCGATCAAGCCTGTAGAGCACTTTGTGGCATTTTTAAAATGGGGTTATAATAGCCGAGCAGGTCAACAGGTGATGACTTATGGTCTTTGGAAGTTGGGCCATCTGAAATGGCAAAAAATAATTTTTTTCAAAATTTTTGTTCGGGTTTCAAAGGTTATCTTGAGCTGACTATGATGTAGTAAAATGTAAAATAAAATAATTCTAAGTTGGTCGGCCTTATTGGCTAAAATTCTGGAACCTTCCCAGGCAGTGGAAAATTGCCTATATAAGGAAGGCTGTATTATTATCTTAGGCAGTTCAGAATAGTTCTGGGTAGTACATCTGGGTAATAGTTCAAGGCTTTGTCCTACAGAATATTGTAAGGGAATGCCCATGTGGCTTTGCATATTGTAATTCTGAAATTTTGTAATTCCACATTTGTGGAGATAATAAGAAGCCAATTTTCTGTTCTTGCATATTATTGTTGTTGTTTCTCTTTTTCTGTTATGTGTTTGTGGTATTAAGGGGAGAACCCTTCATCAAGTGCTATCAGAGCAGGAGTTCTTGAGTGTGTAAACAGATCACCGACTGTGAGGCATTTTGCACAAGGACTGTGGTTAGGATTTCAACACGCATCATGAAAATGCCTCCACGAAGAGAACGTGGTGGAAGAGCTGGTGCTGTGACACCTGAGGTTAGAGAGCTGCAGAGACTAGTGCGAGCATTGCAAGAAGAGATTCGTAGAGGAATGAATCTTAATGTCAGAGATGAAAGCAAGGATGAAGCCAAAGAAGAATATCAAGAAGGAGAAGTTGAAATTGTAAACCAGGAGGAAGAAAGACTTTTTCGGGCGATTTCTAAGATTGGGAAAAGACCTAAGATTGAGGTTCCTACATTTTCTGAAAATCTTAACCCAGAAGAATTGATCGACTGGATCAATGAATGTGAAGAATATTTTGAGTATGAAGATGTTGAGGATCCAGATAGGGTCAAATTTGCGAAGGCCAGACTGAAAGGTCATGCGAAGATATGGTGGCAAGAGATTCAATTGGAGCGAAATAGAAGGGGAAACAAGAAAATCATGAGATGGGATCGGATGGTGGATAAATTGAAGTGACAGTTCATTCCTGTTGATTATGAGCTTGACCTACTGAAGAAAATGCAGAGTTTGAAGCAAGCAGGAAGATCTGTTTAGGAGTATACAGAGGAGTTCTATCGACTTCTCATCAGAACAAGCCATGCAGAAGCTGATAAGGAGAAAGTTGCCCGATACCTTAATGGGTTAAGGCCAAGCATTCAGGAGGAGCCGAATCTGGTTCGAATGAATAGTATTGAAGAGGCATACCAGTTTGCCCTAAAAGTAGAGGAAAAGTTGAACAAGAAGTTTGAGAGCAGACAAAACAGAAGAGGTCGCGGTGGACGATCTGGTGGACAGTCATATGGTGGCTGAAATGAAGATCTAAAAAATAAGGATGAGGCCAGTAGCAGTCAGAATCAGTGAGGAAATAATTCTAATCACTTCTAGGATCAGAATAATAGAGATCAGAGAGGAAGAGGAAAAGGACAAGGATCTGGAAGAGGTGGCTTCCATGGAACATGTTTTCACTGTGGAGAAGAAGGTCATAGGGCATTTGAATGTCCTCAGCACCAAGGCAAAATAAACAGGAGAAATGAAGGCCAGGCCAGAGTTGCACATGTAGATGAAGATGCCAGATCATCAAATTTTGAAGATGCTAAAAGAGGAGAAACATTGATTAACAGAAGAGTCCTGTTGAGTGGTGAGAATGAACTTGAGCAAAGGAGGAGCCTGTTTTGCACCAGGTGCAAGTGTGAAGGTAAATGTTGTGATGTGATTATTGATAGTGGAAGCACTGACAATTTGGTGTCAGAAGAGATGGTGACAAAGTTGAAGCTCAAGAGACAGAAACACCCACATCCATATCGGATTTCCTGGATACAGGATGACCACAAGGTCATGGTCAATGAACAATGCCTAGTGAAGTTCAAGGTTGGCGGATACCAAGATGAGGTATTGTGTGATATCATATCTATGGATGCATGTCACATGTTGTTGGGTAGACCATGGCAGTTTGACAGATGTGTTGTACATGATGGTCGTGCGAATACCTATTCCTTGACAAAGGATGGAGTGTGACATAAGCTAAAACTATTGAAGGAGACTGAAGAAAAGGTATGTGGTAATGCAAGGATAACTTTTGTTGATGGAAGAAATTTTCTAGATGGTATGAGGCATGAGCATGTACGTTTTGCTTTAATTCCAAAAGCTAGTAAAGAGGAAGTAGAAGATGTTCCTGTAGAAGTTGTAGATTTGTTGAATGAGTTTTAGGATATTGTATCCGATAACGTGCCTGATGGATTACCACCAGTCAGGAAGATCAGTAATCAGATGGACTTGATCCCAGGAGCGAGTTTTCTGAATAAGGCAGTACACAAAATGACACCTACAGAAAGTGAGGAGTTGAACAGACAAGTACATGAGTTGTTACAGAAAGGATTGATCCGTGAGAGTCTAAGTCCCTGTGCTGTACCAGTGGTATTAGCACCAAAGAAGAATAGAGAATGAAGGATGTGTATAGATTCTAGGGCAATAAACAAGATTACAATCAAGTACAGGTTTCCATTGCCATAAATAGATGATATTATAGATTGTTTGAGTGGAGCTGTGTATTTCTCAAAGATAGATCTAAAGAGTGGATATCACCAGATTCAGATTAGAGAAGGAGATGAATGGAAGACTGCCTTCAAGACAAAGGAAGGACTATATGAGTGGTTAGTCATACCTTTTGGGCTAACCAATGCACCGAGCACTTTCATGCGGCTCATGAACGAGGTTCTGAAAGAATTTTTGGGTAAGTTTGTCATTGTTTACCTAGATGATATTTTGATCTTTAGTAAGACATTGGAGGAGCATATGATGCATATTCGTATGGTATTTGAGAAGTTGAGAGAAGAGAAATTGTTGATTAATTTGAAGAAGTGTAGTTTTGTGAAGAAAGAGTTAGTGTATTTGGGATTTGTAGTTTTAGCAGAAGGTCTGAAAATAGACCCAGAGAAGGTATAGGCTATTCTTGAATGGCCTACTCCAAGGAATGCTACTGAGGTAAGATCTTTTCATGGTCTAGCTAGCTTTTATAGAAAGTTTATCAAAAATTTTAGTAGTATTTATGGACCCTTGACTGAAACAATGAGAGGGGATAGAAAAGAATTTAAGTGGACTACTGGGGCAGAAAAGAGTTTTCAATTGTTGAAACAAAAAGTTACAAAACAACCTGTTTTAGCACTTCCAGATTTTAATAAGGTGTTTCAAGTAGATTGTGATGCTAGTGGTACTGCAATAGGAGCTGTTATGAGCCAAGAAGGTAAACCTATTGCTTATTTCAGTGAGAAGTTAAATGATGCCAAGAGGAAATATTATGTTTATGATCAGGAATTTTATGCTATAGTTCAGGCATTAAAGAAGTGGAGACATTATCTACTTCCTAAGGAGTTTGTTTTGTATACTGATCATCAAGCTTTGCAATATTTGAATAGTCAAGGAAAATTGAATCAAAGGCATTTGAAATGGGTTGAGTTTTTGCAGAGTTATACATTTGTTTTGAAACACAGAAGTGGAAAGTCTAACAGGGTTGCAGATGCTCTTAGCAGAAGGCAACTATTGCTGACAGAAATGCAGATTGAAGTGGTTGGGTTCAAAGAACTCAAGAATTTGTATCCAAAGGATCCTGATTTTGGTAAAGCTTGGAAAGCTTGTATAGATCCTGTTACTCTAGACAGGATGAAATGGCTGGATTTCATCATCTAGGATGATATGCTATTCAAAGGGAGTCAGTTGTGCATTCCACAAAGTTCTATGAGGGAGAATCTCATCAAGGAGAAGCATAGCGAAGGATTGGCTGGACATTTTGGTCGTGATAAAATCCTTGCTTTGGTTGGTGAGAATTATTATTGGGCACAATTGCAGCAAGATGTGAAGAAGTTTGTACAGAGTTGTAGAGTATGTCAGATGGCGAAAGGAGTGAAGCAGAATACAGGGTTGTATCAGCCATTACCTATACCAGAGAAGCCTTGGGAGGATATCAGCATGGACTTTGTTCTTGGTTTACCGAGGACTCAGCGGGGACATGATTCAATTTTTATGGTGGTTGACAGATTTTCAAAGATGGCACATTTCATTCCCTGCAAGAAGACTAATGATGCTATTCATGTAGCAGAATTGTTTTTCAGAGAAGTAGTGAGACTTCATGGTTTGCCAAAGACCATAGTTTTAGATCGGGACACTAAGTTTGTTGGATATTTCTCGCGTACATTATGGAAGAAGTTGAAGACAAATTTGAAGTTCAGTTCATCACATCATCCACAAACTGATGGACAGATGGAGGTGGTGAATAGGAGTTTGGAAAATTTGCTGAGATATTTGGTTGGAGATAAGCCAACAGGATGGGATTTGATTTTACCATAGGTAGAATTTGCATACAATAATTCTGTCAACAGGAGCACTGGTAAATCACCATTCCAGATTGTATATGGAAGTAGTCCAAGAAATGCATCTAAATTGAGGAAGATAGATAAAGGAGAAATAAGTAGTGCTAAAGCTGAGGATTTTGCAGAACACTTGAAGAACATCCATGGGGAGGTGAGGAAGCATATTACCAAGATGAACGCACGGTATAAGGCTAAGGTAGATGAGAAAAGGAGGTATCAGGAATTTTAGGTTGGTGATGAAGTCATGGTTCATTTGCGAAAGGAGCAGTTTCCGGTTGGTACATATAACAAGCTGAAAATGAAGAAGTTTGGACCATGTAAGATATTGAAGAAGTATGATTCAGGAAATGCATATGAGGTAGAATTGCCTAGTGAGCTGAATATTTGACCAGTGTTTAACATTTTAGATTTGACAGAGTATCATGAAGGAGGTGTTGAAGATGAGGTTGTAGCAGTACAGTGGGGTATTCCAGCAACCAGTTCAGATATCAAGGAGATTGAAGACATACTAGACAGTCATGTTGGTAGAAGCACAAGGAATAGGACATATGAAGAGTATTTGGTCAAATGGAAAGGATGACCTGTAGAAGATTCATCATGGCTAACAAAGGAGGAGGTTAATCGTCTTGGTTTTCCTCTACACACCTGAGTCGTGAAAGGGTCACTTCTCAAATTACCCCGGGTGTCTGATGCAGGAGCATCCTGGGTGTAAGAGCGATCTTGCATCACCCAAAAATATTTTTGTTTTTATATTCAATAAGGGCTATTTTGTGCAGAGTTGCTATTTATGGAAAGTTACTATTTTTGGTAATTTTCGTATGTGCTCAGAATGATTTGATTTCTTTCTTGGAGGTTCATTTTGGTCATATAAGTCTCCCAGTAAATTTTCATTGCCAGATCAAGTGTATATTGGAAGATATTGAAGATTTTCGGTATTGGCAGCAGGGTACAGAAACTTTGAACTTAGTTTTGAAGGCTTTAGAGGCCCCGAATGAGGTCAAAAATTTGGGTGATGGGCACTTGCATTGATCATGCCTATAGAGCCCTTCGTGGCATTTCCGAAATGGGGTTATAATAGCTGAGCGGGTGAACGGGTGATGACTTATGGTCTTCGGAAGTTGGGCCATCTGAAATGGCAGAAAATAATTTTCTTCAAAAATTTTGTTCCGGTTTCAAAGGTTATCTTGAGCCGACTATGATGTAGTAAAATGTAAAATAAAATAATTCTAAGTTGGTCGGCCTTATTGGCTAAAATTCTGGAACCTTCCCAGGCGGTGAAAAATTACCTATATAAGGAAGGCTGTATTATTGTCTTAGGTAGTTCAGAATAGTTCTGGGTAGTAGATCTGGGTAATAGTTTGAGGCTTTGTCCTACAAAATATTGTAAGGGAATGCCCATGTGGCTTTGCATATTGTAATTCTGAAAGTTTGTAATTCCACATTTGTGGAGATAATAAGAAGCCAATTTTTTGTTCTTGCATATTATTGTTGTTGTTTCTCTTTTTCTGTTATGTGTTTGTGGTATTAAGGGGAGCACCCTTCATCACATCCGAAGGTGCAGAAACCTGAAAGCAGATTCAACCAAGAGGGAAAGGCACTAGCAAGGAAAATTAAGAAAGAGAACAAAGCACATATCAAGGTTGTTCTTGAGTTAACACAAGAGGAGGATAATCAGGTATATCAAAAATACCTTGTTGTAATTGAAGCTTATAAACAAAAATTTATCTCTCTTAATTGGATCTTTAGTCTTTAGTTCAATTTTTTGTTTGAAAATTTGCAATTAAAGTACTTAAAATTCATTACATAGATCTTTGCTTTGTCAAGTTCGATTTTGGTTTCCCCTCATAGTGTTTGTTAGTGTTGACTAACTTGTTGGTGGACAAGCACATTTGGTGGAGGATCTTGCCAAGGTGAGTGAAAAATAATGATGAAACTTTTCAAAAATGCCCCTAGCTTAGGCTAGCTACAAGGAAAGGTATTCTCCTATTCAAGCTTGCATTTGATTAAATTGCAGCATTCCTTTTGATATAAGCTTGAGATAAAATAGGAAATGAATTTCACACTTCAATTCTAAGAATCTCCTTGTCAAGAGATTGGGAAAGAACAAACGTGTGTCTAAGTGTGTGGAACAAAGAAAGACAATAGGGATATGCTCTTCACTCTTTGAGTGAACTAAACTCCCAAACTTGTCGGCCTAAGTTCATTTCTTATTTTTAATATATATGCTAGAGCAATAGTGGGCTCACCTCCCAAGTTTTCCTTAACAAGGTCAGTGAGAGGGATAGCCCAAAGTGGGATACACTCACTTTTGCCATGGGAATTTGACCCACTCTAAAATGAAATGCATGTATCCTTAATGGGGTACATGACAAACAGATTTTAATTTTTCAACCTTCCTCTAGTAGTCCTCACAGATTGCGCAAAATCGTACTTCGGTGCATGTGGGAAGCCTCCTTGGAGGATGAGAGATTGAATTCTATTTGAATAGAATATATACTAAAACCTAGATAAAATAGCAAGGTCACCTTATAGAGCCATGTTTACAAGCCAAAATTGACTTTAGGTAGGCTGTTTGGAATTCTTTCTTGTGATATACTTGTGAAAAACATTGGAGAATATACACATTAGAGTGTTTTTAGGGACATGATGAAAAAGTGATGTGTGTGTGTTGTGATTGTTTTTCTATTTTCAAACAAATAAATTTCAAAAGACTGATCTTAAACATTTAAAAATCCAAAATCTTACAAACTGGTTCAGTCATGCTTGTGACTTGTTTAAAAATGCCTAGACACAGTTAAGTCATGCCTAGAAAATTTTCAAACACACCTGTCAAAACTGGGAACTTGCTTAGTAATAGAAAAGTGTTGCCTGTACATCTACAGTGTGCCACCTAAAGATAAACCGGTTCACACGTACAGAAGTTTTAGTCATGCCTACGCCCAGGCCAGTGACACCCAAAAATTTAAAAGGGAAAACAAAGAGTATTTATAGGGGAGGTCAGAAAATTTTGAGCACATATTTGAGTACCCTTTTCTGCATTCTTACTGTTCCAACTTTTAGTTCGGTCAAAAATCCTATTTCTATATCATTGTTGCAAATCATACAAAGGATTAAACCCTGAGTAATATCAACTCTTACTCTCCAAGGTTCATGCCTGCTTTTACTAGATCTTGCTACATTAAACAAACCTTGCAAGCAAATGAGACCTATTTCAGACAAGAGCTCCCTTACCCAGGAGATGAGTCTACCACTCCTAGAATACCCCAAAAATCACCTGAACAAGAAGTGGAAGACAACATGATGTATTATGGTAGTTTGGAGGGTAAAGAAAATAGTGGTATTGATCCCACTAACCAAGGTGATGCCAATAATGGGGGCATTGGCATAAATAACCAAGGCAATACCAATAATGGAGGGGCAGATCAAAATGCTAAAGGGATTGACAACACTCACAATAAAACTAACACTGAAGCAATGACAGAAGATGCCACAGACAAAAAGGTTAGTGAGGCTATCCAATGTCCCTATTTCCAAAAGCTCATGGAAAAGGCAATGGATAGAGATAGAGAAAAGTACTTTCTAGACTTAGCACAAAAAGGCCTCAAGCTTCCCCATGACTACAATGTTAACCAACTCAAACTACCAAAATTTGAGGAGAGTACCTTAGACATCATGAATAAGTAGTTCAAGATGTTCCAAATGCAATTGGATACCATTAAGAAAAGTGGAGCTCCCAAGCCTTTCTCCATAGAAGCATTGTGTCCATTCCCATTTGATAAAAGCTTGGTCATGGTGCCATTCCCAATCAATGTAGTGTTCCCCAAGTATGACAAGTATGAAGGAATGTCAGATCCCCAGGATCACTTACGTGAGTTTTGTACATTGAGCTTAGAGTTCATGCATGATACAACATATTTAATGAGACTATTCCCGCAAAGCTTAGGAGGCATGGCTATGGAGTGGTTTTCTAAGTTACCTTCCGGCATTAAGACCTTCGAAGAGTTAGCTTCAAAATTCATAGCCCATTACTCATATAACATCAAGCATGAAGTCACAATAATAACATTATGTAACACTAAACAAAAGGATGAAGAGGCATTCCTCACTTTTCTACAAAGATGAAGGATAGTTTTTGCAAGATATCCTACGAGCATGCCTGAAAAAGAGAAGATGGATATCTTCATAAACAGTTTAAGCAATGAGTTGAACTACTGATTACAAATGCAATGTCCCAAGACCTTCCAGGATTTAATTGAAAATGGAGTAATAATGGAGGAAGTGTTGGTCAAAAGTGGAGAATTAAAATTGTATAAAGATAATAAGAACAACTCCAACAACAATAACTCCAACAATGGAAACAATCAGAAGAATAATTGGTTCAATAGTAATAGTCGGTATAAGAACAACAATAAGGGAATTGTTAATGATGGTGTGGTGGATTCTAGCAACTTGAAGGTGGTCCCATTTTCTCTTACAAAGACACCTAATTAGGTGAATAACACCAATCAGACATCCAATGCACCTTCCAATAACAACAATGCCAATAAGGGCAACCAAGGAAATAATGCAAGAAATAACAAATTTGATAAATATTTGGTGCCCACTCCTCAAAGGAACTTCATACCCTTGGGTGAACCCCTCGAAAAGGCATTAAAGACTCTCATGGCTAATAATGTCATTACTTTACCCAGCATTCAGCCTTATGAACCAAATAACAAGCCTAGTTGGTGGACTGCCAATAGCCATTGTGAGTACCATAGGATTCGAGGGAACACAACAAATGAATGCTTGCAGCTAAAGAATGTAGTGCAAGACTTAACCAATAATGGCATGATCACCATTGATGGACCTCAAAGCAATCAAGATCATACAGCATTCAAACATGACAAAGGGGAGTCATCTAATGGCAAGAGACAAAGTGCCAATAACATTAACTTTGTGCCACCTTATGATAACATTGTGAATGCTTTAATAATCAATGAATAGCCTCAAAAAGAGGCATCAAATGTTATTAAAAGAGGGTAGACTTCTAGAATGACCCTACAAGGGGCTGCTCCTAAAGTTATTAGCACTTTGCAGTCCAACATCATGGTCAAACAACCTTCTACAATAGCAAAACCTTATAGCTTGGTTGATCAGTTGCAAAGAACTCCAGCGCAAATCTCTATCTTAGAGTTATTGAAGTTATCCCCTAACCATAAGGATATTTTGGGAAAATCTCTAATAGAGACAAGCGTTCCTACTAACTTAGAAGAGGAAAAGTTCCAAAATATGGTAGGTCATCTTGTGGCACCTCATTGTCTCTCATTTTCCGACCAAGATGACATGTCTATAACCCATCCTCAAAATCTACCATTGCATATAGAGGTCTTAATAGAAAGGCATAGAGTCAAAAGACCCCTCATTGATGGAGGAGCTGGCCTTAATATTTGTACATTAAGTCTTGTTAAATCCTTAGGTTTGTCCAAGTCTTGCATTGACCCTATGAAAAAATTCACTATCAAGGCTTATGATGAAGCTGAAAGGGCCTCTAAAGGCATGATCGTATTGCCCATACAAGTGAGACCCATCAAGAAGGACACCAATTTCCAAGTATTAGACATGAATTTAACTTATAATATTTTGTTGGGGAGACCATGGATTCATGAGATGCAAGCAGTCCCATCCACGTACCACCAATGCATCAAATTTCTATACATGGGTGAAGAAATCATGGTTGGAGGGGACTCAAACCTATTCCAAAATTGCAATGCACTCAAACCCCTTCATGAGTTATATATTCCACATAACCAGGAAGGAATCATTCAAAGAGTCACCATTGAAGATACCAAAATGGATGATCCGGTCATAACATTAAATGCTACTCAAAACCCTCCTCAAGCTAGCTCAACGACATCAACTAAGGGAAAGGAAAAGATGAGCTACGAGGGTCCAATTACTAATGAGGGTTCATATCAAACTCCCAAATCAAAGATAGTACCCTAAAAACCTACTAGAGAAGAAAAAGATGAAGTTGAAAAGGAAAACTATGAAGAAATGGATAAGATGATGGAGGCATTTGACAAACAATGCAAAATTAGTTCAAAAGGAGTAGGGGAATACTCTGTTTCCCTATTCGACATGCCCACATCTCCAAGAACACATGGTAAACCATCAAAAGAACACTTACCTCATAAGTACAACTCTTACTTTGTAAGAGAAAGTGACAAAGCAGCATTCGACAAAGAGGAGAATGAAGTCCTTTAATGGCTTTATCATGATGAGGAAGGTATTTTAAACACTCCCATGGAAAGAATCCAGCATGTTAATATACAAACCGAGCAATATGGGAAAGGGTTTGAGATAATGTAGAAGATGGGATACAAGGGAAGAGGACCCTTAGGCCAAAGAAATAGAGGATTACTAGAACCCATTGAACCTACTTGGAGGGGAAAAGAAGAAAAATTTGGAGTAGGTTACCAATACAAAGGCGAAAGCTCTAGCCCAATGCAAGACTTTTATCCCCAAGTAAATGTCATAGAATCTAATGGAGATAGTGATGACTCTTGATATTATGAGTGGGATACCCTATTGGATGAATCATGTCAAGATAAGGAGGTGATTGCAATACATACTTATGCAAGGATCCCAAGGCAAGAAACTCAAATCAATGAAGAACCTAATATCCAAGATCTTAACATAGGGCACGCACCTACCAATCAAGCATGGATAGAGACATTTTGGATACCTTTGGAGGAGGGAGATTCAAATGTTAGTTTTAATCTGCTTGTGGCTTTTCCCATGTTGTTTGCCATAGAAGTCGAAGAGGACTCAAGTGAAGGGGATTTTGACCCTTCTTCCATGGACCATCTCGAGGAAGCTCACATCATAGATCTAAACAATACAATGTATGAACCCTCAAATGAAGTCATGTCCATAAACCCTATTGATGACATTTTACTCTATGAATCCTTACTTTTGATACATCCAGACCTCATTGATTGGGACCAAACCGAGCCAAATGACTTACTTTATTTTCCAAATGACCAAGCATGAGCCAATACCTTAATGCAGTTGAACCCTCTTTCACCAATGAATTTGATATGGACATAATGAGAAAACTGGGGGTCCATTCTCTTAGTCAAAAGAAAAAAATGAAAAATAAATAAAAAATGAAAAGTTTTAGTGATGAAAACCACTATGTGGCACCACTAGAACCAAAAAAAATAAAGATAAAAGATGTTTCCTATGGTGAAAACCCAATTGTGGCATCAAAGTAAGAGAGATTGGATACCTTTCCCAAACATGAGGAAGAAAGGTCACCTATACTCATAGAACCAATAGAAAAGGTCAACATTGGGACATAATTGGATCCAAAATTTATACACTTGGCCGCATCACTTACACCTCTAGAAAGAGAGGATTTCATCAAGTTTTTCCAAGAACAACAAGTGAACTTTGCATGGTCATATGCCGACATGCCCGAATTGGATCCCAATTTCATAATGAATCATTTGAATGTTAGACCCAAGGTTAAACCCATGAAGAAAAAGTTACGAAAAATGAATCCACATGTGGCTCTTCTAGTGAAGGCAGAATTGGAAAAATTGTTAAAGGTTGGATTTATAAGAGCAATAGCATATGCTGAATGGATCTCTAACATTGTATCGATCACAAAGCATGATAAATCTATTTGTGTGTGTACGGATTTTAGAGACTTGAATCTTGCATGCCCTAAGGATGATTTCCCACTTCCGAGCATAGATGCCATAGTGGATTTGATAGCAGGTCACTCCATGTACTCATTAATGGATGGTTTTAGCGGCTACAATCAGATAAAAATGGCACCTGAAGACCAAGAAAAGACAACCTTTACTTGCCCTTGGGGCACCTTTTGTTGGAACGTCATGCCCTTTGGCCTTAAAAATGTTGGAGCCACATATCAAAGGGCCATGACAACTATCTTCCATGACATGATGCACACCTTTTTAGAGGATTATGTGGATGACATACTAGCAAAGTCCTACAAAAGAGAAGAACACCTCCAAACTCTAAGAAAGATATTCATTCAGTTGGAACAATTCAAAGTTAGATTAAACCCAAAGAAATGTGCCTCTGGTGTCTAATCTGGCAAGTTATTAGGTATATAGTTTCTGCTAAAGGAATTGAAGTAGACCCAAAGAAAGTACAAGCCATAATGGACATGGAGATACCTAGGAACATCAGCCAAATGAGATCCTTACAAGGCAAAATACAATCCATAAGAAGGTTTATTTCTCAATTGGCTGAAAAGTGTCATTCCTTCACTAGATTGCTACATAAGGATACTATATTCATGTGGGATGAGGAATGTGATCAAGATTTCACATTATTGATGACCTATTTGATAAATCCACCTATTCTCATGCCACCAGTCAAGGTAAAATCATTGCTTCTATACATATCTGTACCGAAAGATCCTTAGGAGTGCTTTTGGCACAAGAGGATGAACAAGGAAAGGAAAGAGATATCTACTATTTGAGTAGGACATTGATCAAATATGAACTTAATTACACATTCATGGAAAGAGCTTTCCTAGTAGTGGTGTTTGCATCTCAAAAGTTGAGACATTATATGTTGATCCATAAGGTCAAGCTAATTGCCAAAATTGACCCTCTCAAGTATTTGTTAAGCAAAACTACCTTAACGGGTAGGATAGCCAAGTGGGTTATGATATTAAGTGAATTTGACATTGAGTATGTTGATAGAAAGGCAATAAAAGGGCAAGTAATGGTGGATCATTTAGCTAAGAATCACATGACTTCTACACAAACTATTCAAGTGGAATTTTTGGATTCTGCCATTGTAAACATAGAAACAAAAACATGGAAGTTATACTTTGATGGATCCTATACTCAAGGAGGTTCCAAGGCTGGCATACTATTGGTCACTCCTCAAGGTTACACTATTCCTAAGTCCTACAAGCTATTGTTTCCATGCACAAATAATATAGTGGAATATGAGGCACTAGTCATAGGCATCAAAATGGCCTTAGAGTGGAACATCATCACGGAGCTACAAATTTATGGAGATTCTCAACTCATCATCAATCAAGTCAACAATGAATATAACACCAAAGATGAAAATTTGATGCCATATAAGACTATGATTGATGGATGGAAGAATTATTTTGCCTTGATCACTTTTGAGTAGATTCCTAGAGAGAAAAATAGAGCAGTTGACGCCATGGCCACCTTGGCTTCCTTGTTACAAAAACTAGATCAAAATGAGAAGTATGAGTTCTTGGTGGAAGAGTTGGTGAAACCAACATTCAACCTTCCCAAAACCAAAATTTTTGCCCTATTACATGGACATGACTCCCCTTAGTACGGCCCTATATACACATATCTCAAAGACCAAGTGCTACCTTTAGACCAATCCTGAGCCCAAAAATACAATTTCATATGCCAATCAGCCCGTTACATAATCCTTTTAGAAACATTGTATCATAAGGGTCTCGATGGGATGTTACTTAGATGTCTAGAGGAAGAAGAGTCTAAGTTAGCTTTACAAGATGTCCACGAAGGCATTTGCAGGTCACACTCAAGTGGTTTAAACCTAGCCAAGAAAATCCTTTGCTTAGGGTATTTTTGGAAGACATTAGAAAAGGATGCTTGCCAATTTGTGAAGATATGCAGCAAATTTCAATATCATGGTGACATGATACATGCACCGGCATAGGAATTACACCCATTTTTTACACCATGGCTTTTTTACCAATGGGCATTTGACTTGATTGGGGTGATCTACCCACCTTCTTCAAATGGGCACAAATACATCATAACCGCAATGGAATATTTCACTAAGTGGGTAGAAGTGGTTCCTTTGATAATGGCAATGGGCAAACAAATTTCCATGTTTATCTTAAATCACATCATTTGTTGATATGGTATTCCTCATGCCATAATAACAAATAATGGAAAACAATTCAAAAACAAGGATGTTGATGAACTTTGTGCTACATTTCATATCACTCACCACTCCTCATCAATCTATTACCCTCAAGGAAATGGGCAAGCAGAAGCCACAAATAAGAATATCTTAAAAATCTTGAAGAGGTCGATTAATAAATCAGGAAGAGATTGGCATGTGCAAATTAATCCAGCATTATGGGCCTATAGAACTAGCATAAGAACCCCTACGGGAGCCATGCCATTCTCATTAGTCTATGGGGCCAAAGCAGTTCTACCATTAGAGGTTGAAATACCATCTCTACGAGTGTCATTACAAGGATTGATCACAGATGAAGACTATAGAGTCGCTAGACTTCAACAATTGGAGTTACTTGAAGAGCATCAAACACAAGCTTATGACCACCTGAAAGTATATCAAAATAGAATCTTGAGGAGCTATAATAAACATATCAAATCAAGAGTCTTTCAGGTAGGAGACTTAGTATTGCGAGAGAACCCAAAGAATCAGGTTGAAAGAGAGAAGAAAGAAAAATGGGAAGCTAATTGGCTTGGCCCATTCATCATAGTATCTTCATTTGGCACAGGAACCTATAAGTTATCAGATTGTGAAGGAGAGGAACTCCAAGAACCCATCAATAGTATTCATCTCAAAAGGTTCTACACATGAGTCAGATGAAAAAGTATAAAAAGCATCAGATGAGAGAGCATCATATTTATTGTACATAGTTAAAAAGAGATCTTGAAAATACCAAAAACATTGGAAAAGCACAAAAGATCAAAAACATTCAAATCAGATGTTGTCTTGGTGAAAACCTAGCAAATAGGCACCTTGATGATATGAAAAAAAGAAAAAATTGAAAAAAAGAAAAATACAAAAAAAATTGGAAAAAGAAAAAAGTGCCTTGGTGAAAACCTAACAAATAGGCACCTTGGTAGCAAAAAAAGACAAAAGCTTTAAAAATAGAAAAAAGAGCTTGATCTATCTAAAGGGTGAAAACTTGGTAAACAAGCACCTTTTGTTCCCTTAAGTTTGTCCTTCCTAGTCACATGTGTACATATTGCATTTCCAACATACCATTTGTAAACCTTCATTGCATCTGTCATTTGTATATAGTCATAATAAAGCTTTCAATCACATTGTTGCATTGCCTACAGCCCTAAGTTTGTCACATAATCGCATTTATCACTTGGGGGCAAGAAAGGATGGGAATTTTGGTACCATATGGATTCAATAAGTGCTACAATCAGTCACGTCAAAGAGAGATTTATCAAAACTTTAGAAAGAGCGATTTTCGTGGACCTTTGATGGCTATCATTGTTCACAACCCAAGTATTTGATCCTACAACTTGATCCATGAGCCTTCATTGACTTTATTATTCGGGATTAAAAATTGACAAAACATCTTGAAGATCAGAATGCTTTGAAATACTTTTTGAAAATCATGAAAACATGGCAAAACACTTAAAGCTTTTGATAATTTTTTTTAGTAAATTGACTTTTTATCACATCTCTTTAGCTAATCGAGGATGTTTCGACTAGATTGGCCATGATAGAGGCATGATATTTTCTTGCCTTTGAGTGATTGTTTTGAGGAAGATTCATCAACTTATGAGAATTCGTCTAACGACATGGTCATCAAACAACCATCAAGGACTATCTCATAAGAGGAAGGATTAACCTTTTCTTGTTTACGCAAACAAATCCCTTGGCTATTTAGATCTTCCATATCTTAATACCAAAAATCCACTTGCAACATTGAATCTATTGACACCGGTATTTAGACTCCCATAGTTTGGTCATCCAACTAGTGAGGGTTGTACCAGTTTCAAAATGAGGTTACCAAAAAAGCAATAAAAAGTGGTATTCATATCATCAAGATGTGGTTAGTGATGATTGTACTAGCTTTCCAATCCCAAAAATGCTCAATGATGAAAATTTATCCTCATGGCATTTCTTTGCTAAAAGCTGGTGACACTTAGGTTGCATTATCATGTTAGATTAATTGCATTATCATATTAGATTAATTTCATTGCATTATCATGTTAAGTTAATTGCATTTATTTATGGTTAGTTTCCAAGGACAAAGGGGGGCACATCAATAAAACTTGAGTTGTTTCAAATATCAAAGAAATGGGGAAAGATTAAATTCAAGCATTCAACATAATCCATGATTCCAAACAACGCAAGTGAGATTATCTTTTGCATTCATGCATAGCATTAATCATTATTCATTACTCAGATATCAAAAAAAGAAAAGAAAAGAAATCATTTTCCATACATCATACATTCATGTAAATAAGAGTTAGCATTGCATACATCTAAATACTTGAAAAAAAATAAAAAACATAGGAACATACATATGCATTTTCGTAAAACATTTTGCATCCATACATTGAAAAATAGAAAAGCATCTCATAAATCCATACATCATTGCACTCATTTATCTAATATCATAAAATAAGATAACTGCATCCATACCATAAGTCATAAATGCATAACACATCATATAGCTGCATAAAAGATAATCTCATAAACAACTCATCAAGACGATCCAAGGAGTATATCATCAAAAAAGTGTTCATCAATGATCCATCAAATCAATACATCAAGATACAATATCATCAACAGGGGTACATCAAATGCTCTGATCAGTCAAATAACATGAAATATGAAACAGGGGACATCAATGATGAATGAGTTTTTCAACAGTCAATCACAATCATGCGGCACCTAGATCTCTACCATCTAGTGGAGGAGGAGCCTGAGAAGTGCTCGCTCCATCCTATCTCTAAACAACCATGGCTAACACAAACTACTACAACAAAGAGGCAACCTAATCCAAATGACCCACAATAGTGGACATATCTTTCCTTAGCACCTGCATATCCTGGGCTAATAAACTAATAGTGGGAGCATCCTGTGCACCCTGCCCCTGATCCTATGGCTACTAAACTGGTGAAGGTATCTGCTATGGAGGTACCTATTGTGCCTGATCCTGATGAGCATCATCATCCTGCTATGCCAAAGCAACTCATTGTAACTACACCAAAGGATCTAAACCCCCAAGAATCTATCTAGCAACATCAATGTGCACCTATCTCTGAGCTCTTTATTGTCTATGAGCTCTATCTTGTCTAACTAATGCTCTAGGATGAACTATCAGGACTACATCAACTTGTATATCTCTACCATCACCCCGACCATGTCTATCACCATGAGGATCTCTACATCCTCGTCCTCTCCTATGTCTGCCACCACCACCATCACGTCGACCAGGAATAGGCTCTGAGGGATCAGTGAAATGAAAGAACCTATTACGAGCCCACCAATCCTCATACTCATGAGACATATCAGCATCTACCATACCAGCAAGCATCTCCCATCTGCACATAGTCATACCCGCAATCTGATCTAAGAAAACTCATAATCAATGCAAGGCCCCCACATAGATGCCTCTGCTTGTACTCATGCATATAAAGCATTTCCCTAAGGCATACCCTGCATTCGACCATACTGTCTCAAAACTCTATTGAAGAAAAAGTGCTCAATAGTAGTAGTAGTGCACCCAATCATCCAGTGAGGAGCAAACATATAAGATAACTCATCCTCATCCTCTCTCCATCAATCACAACCAATGTAGGGATGCCAAATCACCTGATCAATATCATCTATCTGTCAGTGCCAGTAGTCCAGATGACCTAAATGATGCTGAGTAACCATCCTAGTATATCAAAAAACATAGGGATATCCCCATGACTGTCTCCTATCAAAAATGGGCCTACTAATGGGAAGATGCTCCCATATCCATAACTGAAGAACAATAGCACCAGCTGATAATGAAGAGCTATGTCTATACACTACCTCATGTAAATCATGATAAAGCTAAGCAAGGATGCAAGAACCCCAATCAAAGCGTCGAGGATGAGTAAACAAATCCTCCAATATCCTACCCCATCTAATAGAAAAACCATGACCTCATTAGTCAGGAAGGAGAAAACCACCAATCAAGGCACCAAGTACGACTGGCAATCTCAAAAAGGAAGCAAACTAAGGCCATGTGATAGTATTCCCATCACCTATAGTGTTGTCCTCAAACACTCATCAGTAGACAGTAGAATCATAGACGGAGTCATAGTATGCCAACTCTCCTCTACAAGGGATCCGTAGTAATCGATACACGTCCTCAAGCGTGATCGTCATCTCTCCATAGGGTAAATGAAATGTGTTGTGGTTGGAGTGCCATCGCTCTACCACTATAGTAGGTAACCCATGGTTTAGTTGAAACCATGGGAGATCAAGAAGGAAACTCAAACCACATCGCTCAATCACATGATACTCGGTTGTTGTTAGTGCCTGACCTAAATCAATAACCCACGATGCCACTAAATGGATATATAGGGTAGGAAAGTGAGCCTGTTGGAAAAGAAAAGGAATCATATTAGTATATTATATCAAGGAATTATCTCAAGTCAATCTCATCAAAAGTATCAATTAATCACACCTAGTACCATTTGTTCATGTCTTTGTATCCTGAGAACGAACTAAGTAGTATCAAAATCATATCAATTTTCACACTGATTGATTTATCCTATCAGTAACTATCCTAATCAAATTTACAAATCATAACCCATGATACCACTATCCTAATATCCTAATCCAATTCTTTTGTTGAAAGCAATAGACCTAACCTAATCATTCGCACATATCATCAAAAGTTATCAAATTCTTCATCAGACGCAATCAGGTATAAGTGAAAAATTTTCAAAAAAATCAGCAGGTGTGATTTTACCTATGTCAAGTGACATTTTACCTAAGGCGATAATAAAAACATGCAACACGACATTATTCGGGTGTTAGGCAATAGTTTGCATCCTACGCAATAGTGAATCACATTATGCAACAACAAATATTAGCTTAGGCGACAGTAAAATCGCTAGGGTTTTCATACATGACAGCATACATGAAAAGGGGCATTTTGACCTAACTGTAAGTGGGAGTATCTTATTCCTAGGCAAGAATGAAAGTTTCTTAAGTAGTATTAAAACACACAGAAGCAGGAGAGAAAAGCACGGAGGCAACAGTTAAAAGCTCTAGGCGAGATTTTGCATATTACACACAATGATGAAACAAGGAAATTGCAATAAATGCTAATAAATGCATCATAAATGTAAAGACAGAGTTGGGAATGACTTATCGGAGGTCCATACTTAGGTGGCCTTGCATATCTCTGGCACCTCTTGAATCTATGCTCTCGAATCGGCAGAACCATCTCGAAATTCACCAGAAGATCAAAGCAAAATTACCAAAGATGAAAAGTAAAATTGAATAGTAAAACAAGGTTTATCAACCTATTTAAGGTATTTTGACCTAATTTTGGAGGTGAAAATAGACATGGACCTATATTGACCAATCAAAACAAATTGGGCATATTCTTAAATCATGACATATAATCAAATTTTCAGAAATGAAAACATATCCGAGAAATCAAACATAATCAAAATCTTTCAAATCAAGAAATTAATATGTTTTAATTTCTGAGGGGGCATCAGGGTATCAAATGGAAGTTGCAATCAAACATCATGGAATCAATGGGGCATCATAAAAAATTTTGTTTCATTATCAGAGGTAGCAATCATATCATATCATATCAAAGGTAGCAATCAATCAGTATCAAAGGCATAGCAGTGAACCAGCAATCAGGAATCAATGATCACGACACAAGAATCTTTGAATCAATGTTCTTTGTACATTAATTCAAAGAGGGGCATTTGTAGACACACAAAATTGGACAAGTGCTTTTAAATTGCAAAAATCATAAAATGGCAAAAATCAATAAAAATGCACAAAATCATCAAAATGGATCAAATCAAGTAAAAATGGACACAATTAAATAAAGTGGGACAAAATCAATTAAAACAAAGGAGAAATTAAATAAGGATGTTAAATAATTAAATCAAAAGCTTAAAGGGACCAAAAACAATATATAATTGATTTTAATTAATTAATAGTATAGTTGTTTTAATCAAAAATAAAAAAGGAACCTATTACCCATACATGGCTAAATTTAATTAATTAATTAAATTTAATAAATCCTAATTTCTTTCAAAAAAGTGATGAACCAGTGAAAATTGAGAACAAAAAGACATAAATCACTCAAACATTTGAATTGTCCAAAGCTTTGAAACCATTTAAAGGCTTGTCCCCTCATTTGTCCCCCCATTTATGAACAAAGCAAAGTATTTGACTCAACCAAGGGATAACCATGATTACTTCACTCCACCCCCTACCCTTGGACATTTACTATAAATATAAGGCATTTTGGAGAGCATTTCCATCTTAGAACTTCATTTGCAAAAGCATTGTTATTATAGGAAATTGAGTGCATTCTAAGAGCAAATTAAGAGCATTTAGAGAAATTATCATTGTAGTTTGTCAATTTGAGCTAGATTAAGCATTGAATGAGCATAGTAGAAGCATAAATTCTCATTTTAGAGGTGTCACTAGTGAGGATCTAAGCTGAGAGCTTCATTTACCACTTCTTTCTAGAGAACCATGAGATGTTATAGATTATAGTTTCATTTTAAATTAGATTTGCATTGTATTTTCTTTAAATTGATGCTATTAGATCTTAATTTCATGAAGGTGATATTCATCATCACACACTTATCTACATCAATCAAAAAGATTTAGGAAATGGACAAAAAGACCAATAATTTTAGTATTCTCTATCAACCATCACTACAATAAAAAGCATCTTTAGTGATTGAAAAAATTAGCATCATTTTTAAAGTATTGAAAAAAAATTATTGAGAGTTGAAAAATGTATTTAAGGAGACCTCATCGAGCTCACAGAGTATGAATTTTGAGTATCTAATCACCAGTTTGTTCTTCATAAATGGAGGGTTATTTGCATTGGGTTGTGATGGGAGCAGTATTATCTCTGACATTGTTTGTATGGAAAATATTATCAAACAACAGCAAAAGCCAAGAAATGTCACTTCCATGTGGATCTACTGGATGGCTAGTCATTGGGGAATCCATTAGTTTCTATCGAGGCCTCACATCCATTCAACCACGCCAATTCATTCAAGATCATGAGAATAGGTTATCAAATCTCCTTCCATCTATATCCCTTTTGCTGTGACGTTAAGTTTATCTCAGTACTAATTTCCATGCTCACATTGATTTCCATACCTATGAGCAGAAAAATTCTTTTGTGACTCTCTTGGGAATCTCTGGATTCTTCTCTCTTTAGTGGGGTTGTGATTTTTGCTTCTTTTTTTTGGCGTAATAAGTTAAGTGGGCTTAAATTTTACGGTTAATTTGATTTAAGTTGGAGTAGCACTAGAATGGGTGATTTAGTGGGAAGGTTCAATGCTTCATTTCTATGAGCATCACCTAATCACAATAAGAGTTGAGTTCTTGTGAATCACTATTCATGAAAGCAAGATCAATGAATTTAATTCGAACAGTTTAAATGTGATAATAATATTATAATTTAACTTTCTATGAAAAAAATTATTCTACTTATCCTTCTATTTTCTTATTATCATTTGAAATGAATTCTCTGAACTTCTATGTTATTTGGCAATGAGAGAATGAAGATGATTTGTAATGCAGGTATGGGTTAGTTTTTAAAACAAACTTGTTTGTAAGATCACGCATGGTTGTATCAGTGGATCTAGAGTTCAATAAATATGTTTTGCAAAATGAGGGCAAGCTGTTCCAAGCCAATTACCCCCGGTCTTTTAAAGATCTTGTTGGGAAATATGGTATACTCAATGTCCATGGTGATCTTCAAAGGAAACTCTACGGAACTGCTGCCAATTTGTTGAAGAATGAGAATATTATGCCAGGCTTCATGGATGATATACAAAATGTCTTCACTATAGCAATGCAAAAATGGAAAAATAAGGGCATCATCCATCTTCAGAAGGAATGTCATCATGTATAAATTTTTTTATTTTTTATATTTTTAAAGAAATAAGTTGAAATATATAGATGTTAGTATTTATATATATATATATAGTAGATTAGAGTTATTTGAGTAAGAATGCATCTAAATCACAAATCATCTTTAGTTAAGCAATCATGTGTAAGGGGATTCAATTTGTCAAATATGTACTTAAGACTATTTTAATGTGCTCAACCAATTGAACTACAATCCTTTGATAGTTTTCTATATATTTTTTAGTAGTAAAATGAAGCAAAGATTTTTTTTAAACACATAAAAGTAAAAATTTAATAAGACATTTCTTTTTCATATTAATAAAGAATGAGATTAAAAGGAGTTCTAATTTTTACATAGAAATTGTGAAAAGGTAGATTAAATAAGTCTCAAAAAAATATGAAATTTATGTTAAGATCAATGTTGTCTAATTGATGTGTTAACTGAGACAATAAGATGGTCCTATCAATTCTTTCTAGTTGTTGACTAATATAATTTATATGATTTTGCTATTGCTATTTTCTTATTATTATTTTTATGCAATACAATAGATGTGATATTGTAATTATTATAAATTGTTTAAAATTAACTATCTATTCCTTATTATAGATTCTCTTGAATATTATGGGAAAAAATTTTTTGGACTTACCTCCTTATGAAGATTCAAAAGAAATCTATGAGGCTTTTGATGCATATCTAGCAGCTATCCTCCAAATCCCCATCAAATTCCCAGGATCTAATTATACAAAAGGGATTAAGGTACTTCATCTACTTTTATTAATATTTGCTCAATCTAAATGTATTCGGATAAAATATTATTTTTTGTTGATGAAGAATGCAGGGAAGAGAAACATTCATAAGAAAGGTTGAAGAGTGTATAAAGGAGAGAAGACATCCTGAAGTGATTTGTAATGATCTATTGACAAGAATTTTGAAAGAAGAGTCATGGTCAGATGAAATTATTGGAGATTTTTTATTATTTATGATGTTTGCTGGTTATGAAACTTCTTCCACAACCATGGCATTTTCTATTAAATTTCTCACAGACAACCCACAAGCAATGGAGGAGCTCATGGTGAGAATTTATCTATAGTTAAAAATTTAAATGATAGATTATGTAATAATAATAATTATTAGGCATTTAAGAATGAGTAGTGTACCAAGTTGGATAATAAGATAAAAGGAGATTAATGAGATGTGATTTCAAGTGCTTTCAGTTTTAGTCATGAATTAATTAATTTAAGTTCTTTTATACAAATAATTTACTAAGGGGTTCTAGGAAACCAAAGTTCTACAACTCAAATTATGGGATGTAGATCTTTAGTTCAAAATATGTTAGTTTTCTAGTTGGTAGATAGGAGACAAAAAAATTAGATATATTAAATGTATTATAGATATATTGTAAACCGCATACAACTAATCAATCTCAAGACTTAAATCCTAACTTTTGGTCAAGAATAATAAGTTATCATGATATTTTGTAAGATACCTAACTTTTATTTTGATTAAGCAGGCTGAGCGTGACTCTCTATTGAAGGATAATGGAAATAGAAAGCTAACATGGGACAACTATCAAGCTATGAAATTCACTCATTGTGTGAGTACATAAATTAATTTTAATGAACTCTATCTTCTACCCTTGTTAGATAATTATATATTCAATATTGGTATTAATATCTCTTTATGAAATCACAACTTGGTTCATTGCCATTTAATAAAAAGTGACATCAGTTTTTTTAATTTGATTTTCTTTCTAGGTGATAAAAGAAGCTCTTTGATTGGGTAGTGCAAACTTAGGGATTTATAGAGAAGCAACACAAAATATTAAATTTAAAGGTTCCATTTTGTGAAATCTTAATATAAAATTAATATTTCTTAAGGTTAGAAAGTTGATAAGTTTATTGCTATACTATTGTAAGCTAACTAAGTGCAAATGTAGATTTTGTCATTCCCAAAGGATGGACAGTGTATGTACTCCTAGTTGCCATGCACTTATATGAAAAATATTACCCTAATCCATTCACTTTCAATCCATGGCGTTGGAAAAATGAGTCTTCCCTAGTATGTCATCCCACTATTTTTATTTGTTTAGGTATGAATTTTCAAAAGCTATGGAAAGTATTATGTACTACATAATGATAGTTTGATTCAATTTATTCATTGAATTTGTAGGCTTTGTCTGAAAATCCATGGTATATGCCATTTGGGAGAGGTGCTAGACTCTGTCCAGGAAACCATTTGGCAAGATTTAAAATTGCTCTCTTCTTGCATAACTTTATCACTAAATTTAGGTGAGCTTGTATATCATTCTTAAAAGTACATGCATTGTAATATCATTATGGAGAGAAATCGTGAGTTTTAGATTAAAATATTAAGAGATGGCTAATTTTAGTGATTGATGGTATGTGCATGCTGGTGGGAGCCAATTGAAGATGATCAAATATGTTACTTTCCAGTCCCTAATCTCGTAAAGGGTCTTCCAATTCACCTATATTCTCATAAATGACATTATGAAACTTTAGCTATATGTAAACATATAATAAACTATAAAGATGTTTAATGCTTATATGAACATCAAATAAGAGGTTTTTTATCACCATATGTGATAATAATATTATTTTATATCATGAAATGAAGTAGATTTTTATTTTATTTTTTAATTATAATTAGTCATAAGTAATTATCTATGCATATGTATTTGTATCTCAAAATAATTACACAATCAAGAAAAAACTATTGTTATAAATTGGATGATATACTAGTAGGTGATACTAACCATGAATTAGTTTGATAGGGTTACAAAAGATGTGTGGTTCTTACTCAAGTTATATTTTGAAACATAATATAAACAAGGATAAAATATACTAAAATTCCATGAACCATTTAAGAAGAAAAATCTAAAGTTGTTGACATTCTCATGAGCAAGAAAGAAACACTATGTTTCCTCCCTTAGATCATTTATATTTACAAATTTATATTATAATCATCATAAAGCTCTAGAAATGCTAATGATCTATGTTGTAAATTCATAATAGTGATCTACATACCAGTTTTATATTTTTTTATCTAAAAGGGGTGGAATATAGAGTGTGCTTCCATTTTTTGCTTGTATCACATATCCTTTACATTCATTAGTGTGATTGACAATATGGTAGTCAATTTCTATGTGAAGCTAGTAAGAGATGCATTTGAATTTAACGTATTTCAAATGAAAGTATTATTGATAAAGTAATGAGGTGTCTATTCTAACATAACTCTAAAATAATCAAAGTGTGTTTTCATAAGACCAAATGCATAGTTTAGATTCTTAAGAGCTTCCATTGCCTAAGCCTCTAGTTGAGTCATATTGATGGCTATCTTTTTTAGGTCTTGAATATCTTGAGAATTGGTAGCCTTCCTTTCGAAGTTGGCACTGGTCTTTTTTGATGGGTTAGTGTTCTTCTTCTAATTCTACATCTTATCAAACATTTTAACATCAACCACAACCCATTCGTACTAAAAGCTTTCAAGATTATCAACCATTGTATTGAGACTCTTACTAGAATTATTTACCACTGTGTGGCTATAAGTGACAAGAGAGATGAGGTTACATCACTAAAATATTTTGGAGCTTATATTCCAAGTGTTTGAGTCTCCCATCATGTTAACTTTTGTTGTTTTATCTATATTTATTTATTATGATGATGATTTATACATTGGACTTAATTCAAAATATTATTTGATAATTGATTGCATAAGTTTTAGTTATGGTTTAATAACTTTATATATTTTAGGATCAATTATAAATCATTTTTATTAGGTAAATTAATAGGGAATGATAAATAAAAATGATTAGATTTCTAAATGAGATATGTAATATGTTGTTCATTATTTTCTTGTATAAATCTACTGGATTTTTTATGCAATTGTAATATTCAAGATGCTTGATGAGTGTTAGCATTAAGGTATCATTTACCTTGTAAATCCAATAACATGGTTCCAACATCACTAGAAGGTTCCCTAAGAAACTTAATATGTATTGGGAAAATAATTTGTAATATTCATTTCTCACTATTATTTGTAATGCATTCATGATGTGAGATGGATTTCCCTAGCAATTGTAAATGTGGGTTGTGAACATAATTATTTTATATTATTTTCCTCTCTTATGGATGTCTAGAATGAGATATTTCATGACCTATAAAATGGACAAATGAGTTATTTTTGGCCTTATCCAAAGGGAATCTTGGAAGAGGCAACAAGTATCTCTTTTATTCCATCATTTATTGGATTTAATGTAATGTTTATATTGTGATAATGACTCTCCAAGTTGGAGGGAAAGTATTGAATCCAAAATTGATGTATTTACAAGTTTTGTGGAGGTATTAAAATGGTTAAGGTTGTGAGGAATGAAGAGGATCCTTTGTACATATTTATTGGTATTTTTGGATCTCTTGTCATTCTACAAGTTTAGTGCTTTGGGTGTATAATTATGAGTAACAATATAATGTAGATTTATTTGTAGGCTCAAAGGTCAAGTGGAAGGCATAAAGAGGTTGTTCACATGTACATAGGTGCTGATATGGTGGAGGAAAAGAGGATAATATAAGTGATTGTATTTTAAGCACATCTATTATTAATAATACAAGCTTGGCATCTATTCTTGGTGAAGTTTTTTCCTTCAAGGATTTCTCCATGTAAATCGTGTGTAATGTGTTGATATTATGTTTCTAATTTTTACCTTATTGTTTTTATCTTATGTTGATGATAATAATTATTTATTATTGTTATAAGTTCACATAAGATATGTTTATCAAGAATAATATACAAACTAATTTTTGTGATCATTAAGAAGGATCTAATCATGGTTTTACACATTAGGCAACTTAATTTGTAAAATTGTATATGAGTTTTAGATTTCCGTGTTGTAGCTATGCAATGCTTTTATATAATTATTTTAATAGCTTATTGGATAGAAATTGATCTTCAAAATATTTGGCCTCAAAGATAAAGGTTATTGGTTTTAGGTTACAATCTATTTTTGGTTTCTTAGCTTCGAAAGATTGTTGGAAACTATTGGAAGGAATTAAAGGTGGTTGAAAGGCTTATAGGACTAAAATGAATTTTTTTAAGATGAATTTGATTTTTCAAATTTGTTAGATTAAAAACTTTGGATATTGTCAATGTGATCTATGTTGAGTATTGGAGGATAATAATTATGGATCCTCATGGATTTGGTAGTGTTTTTGTAACTTGGACCTCTTATTTGATAATATTTGTGTATCCTCATGTTTGGGGATTTTTTTCTTTTATTATTTGATCATTTGTATTTAGATGGTGTTCATGTTTGATGAACATTAACATTTGAGTTACATGGAAAAATACCATCTATTTGGACTACATATTGAATGCTTATGTTGGGTGGATGATTTTAGTCCATAGTTAGATACAATCAGCCTCTAAACACCCGAGTTCTATAAAAAATTCTTCAAATTTCTTAAGTTTTCTCCTTTCAGCCTTTCCACATGACGGAGTTCACAAAATAAGGAACTCTCCAGTTCTCCAAAGTTTTTTGTAGAGTGCAACTTTGGCTTTTCGACCTTTTGGACATTTTCACTTTTATCCTATGATAATGTCATCCTACCACCTATCTCTCAAACCCCGAAAGTCCAATACTCTATGACACTGAAGAAAATGGAAATCCTTTTTTCTCTTTCAGCTTGTTAGAGGCTGGTGTTTTCTTTGATGTTCGCAGCTCTGAAACCATGCAAATTGAGTTCAAGTCTTCTTTTGTAGTTTACATCTTCTGGGTTTGATTATTTGGAATCTTTGTCATATTATTTCTTGACTCTTAATGGTTTTCAATATATATTTTTTTCTTATTAATGACATGTTTCTTTGCAAAAAGACAAAAAAGACAACCTCTCCAGCCATGAAGTTCATGTTCAAACAATACTATGCTCCATCAAAGTTTGGGAATCTAAATAGTGAGATAACATCTTCTAACATCCGGAACGTAGACTCAAATGAGTTTTTAACGAGGTACACTAAGCGAGAGGGTAGATCTAACGACTGCACTTCTTTGGTATTTTCAAGCTTGGTTAATGTTGCGGCCCATCCGGTATCTATTTTTTCTTCTGATCTAATCATGACTCTCGTGAAACACTATGTAATTGATGAGAGGGTAGTAAATAATATAATGGTTGATGTGCTCATCCACCTTAGGTCAGACAATATTGAGGATGTCTTTCACCTCCCCAAAGGATTGGATAAATTCTATGCTTTCTCTGTAGATAAGGGTTGGAAATTCTTCAACAAGGACCCTCAGTTATCTCATGAAATAGTCAACAAGGAGTACTTGATGCAATCTCTTCTAAAAAATAAGATGGACATAATAGACATAAGAAGAGGATGTTTGAAAGATGATATCAAAGCTGTATTCACCATGATAAGAAAACTATATGGACTTCCCAAATTAATCCAACTTGAACCTTGGATGATTCTATTAATAAAAAGGATTAAAGCAAGAAGGGATAGGTTTGATTTGACCACCATCCTTAGTGATAACTTGGATAAAGATTTTACTAGAGTGAAGAATAATCCTTATTTCTATATGACTTCATATATCATTTATCTACTTTCCACTAGAGAAGAGTACCCTGACTTAGTAAAAATAGGAGTGATGGGCCAACCTAATGCATGGCCTTTCACTATATATCCACAACTCATGAGGAAAGAGAACTTAGGTGAAGATAGCATGGAATACATGATTTTCAATGATGCCTTCATCTTCACAATCATCCACTCCTTTGAGGGAGATTATGCAAAGAGACTTTCAGGGGAGGTCGCTGCTAAAGTAAAGGCCTTGGGGGCATATTATATTCAATTTAGGACTTTCTCTTACATTAGAGTGGTAGGAAGCACTCTAAATCTAAAGAAGCTTCAAAGGTACCTGTCAGACCGAATAATTCTATTGAATGGCCAAGAAACTCTCGGATGCTTATGAGCTATTAAGCATAAGAAAAAGTATTTTTGGGACTTCCCCATTTCTATCGGTCAACATTCTCTTCAGGATATGAAGGTGTGCAAGTATCTATTGCTGGAAAGTTGACTATACTAGTGTATATGAATAATATTAGTGTTTTCATTATGGAAACAAAGTCATATGGAGTTTTGGTGTCAATGCACTTACTTAGAAGAATGGAATTTGGCTAACTATGGAAGACAAAATAGTCTATTAAGTTCCTAATGAATAGATCATCAACGCATGTGCATATGATCTAGTTTTGATATGGGCCCTTGCAGATAAGCTTTTGAATATGTAATCATTCTAAGTCTAAGAATGCATGATCAGATGAGTTAGTATGAAGAAGTTACAGCAAGTTGAAGTGATACAGTCAGTGAGTGGTAGAACAGAACAGAGCATGCAGCCGACAGGAAAGATTTTGATTAGTGACTATTATTCTATTTTGTAAAGGCTATGCACCTATTGTATTTATGTTGTAGACTTGTTAATATCATTGTATGTAAACACGCTTGAGCCAATTCATTTGGAAGTGTTGTATGTAATAGGTTATAGGCTGACTTAGTAAATGATCGGTGAGGTATCATAGACTATGCATGGAGCCATGCAATTGTATCCAATGAAACCCAACAAAACATTATACAAAATTGTGATTTTGAATCAAAGGATATATTTAACAAAACCTACAGGGATGCATTATCTGAAATGTATGCTCAATACAACCATATAGACATTTCTAGTCTCTACACTCATACATGCTTTCCCAAAAACAAAACAAATACAAGGAAGAAGGTAAGGCTAAGTAAGATTGCAAAAATTTATAAATTTTAATCTCTATTTTTGTAAAATCTATTAACTATAGTGCAATACTTTTATTACACAATTGTTCTCATAGTCAAAGATAGTCAGATTTTTGAGAATTTTATGTCATAATAATTATGTCCAGGTTTACTACAATAGACATGATGTTCAAAAAGCTCTTCATGTCATTAGAGGCTCAAAAATTCAAAAATGGAGCATATGCAAGTAAGATTTTCTTTCGGTAGTGACAACTAATTACGCATCTTAAAATGTCATAAATGTAATGTCATTATTTATTTATTTATTATCTCATTTATAATTACATTAATAGATTAGTATTATTGAAAAATCTTAATATAATTTTACCTATATATATTTTGAATGAAATTCCATAACTCGGTATAAAACATGTTCATGTTTAAATTATATTCTTTTAAAACTAGTCTTTACACCAAAAGTCAAATAGGTCCAAATAATTTTGCTATCCTATTTCAACCACCAATACATATTTAGAGTGAAATTCCATCACTCATTATGAAACATAAGCCTACATTATGTATATATTCCTCTAAATTAAATATGCTAGCTTTTAAATAAATTTAAGGGACCAAGAATCAAAAAGATCCTCTTGTTTTTTTATTATTCTATTCTAATAACCAATATATATTTTGAATGAAATTTCATAACTCATTATAAAACATGTTCATGTTTAAACTATATTCCTTTAAAAATAGTTTTAATAGTTTTAAATTAATTTAAAGAATTAAGAATAAAAAATAGTCTAATAGTTTTACGGCTGAATAGGGGTAAAATTGAATCACCTCTATTTAGATGTAAAGAAGGATAGATGTATAGGGGAAATATGAGATCAACTCCTAAATCCAAATTCCCAATGGAGAGATCTAATTTGATCGACCAAAAGGATAATGCACAATCGAATCAATCTATGGAGAATATGAAAGAGAGAGAAAAACCCTATATTTCCCTATGGTAGAATTGAAGTGTTTAGAATTTGAAGTAATTGAAATGCAAGTACTAACCTCAAATTAGGGTAGATCTAGAAAATGCCAAATTTTGAAGTCTATGTATACTTTCAGGCAAATCTACAACCTATTATAGACTGGCAATGCCAAGATGGAGAAAACCTAGAAATATTTTTCCAACATGAGCTCAAGTTGACTTTGACCCTCATAAAAGGTCAAAGGCTAGATTCTTTATTTGAAGGTCAATTCTGATTTTGTTCACAGATCTCGAAAGTTCACCGAAAAGGGTATCCAAATTCGCTCTTAGATCTGAAATCCCACACATGTACCTACAAGAAAATGGGGGGTTTTTGTTTGTATGGGGGGTTTGCCTTGGTCAAACCCTAATTTAGGAATTAACCTTGAAATTGAATTGAAATGTAGTGTGCATAAACAAAGTAATTGAAACAAATCACCTCGCTTATGTTGAAGTCCTTGTAGAGGATTTGAATCCTCAAATTCACAAGTAGGAATGCTTCAATGGATGTAGGATGTCTCAAATCAATGGCATTTGATCTTCAACACCAATCTTGAATTGATATTTGCATATGAGGAGGCTTGGATGAATGTAGAAGGTTGGATCATCAAGGGGGCTCCAAAGAGATTGAATCCTTCAATGACTAACAACGGATCTCCTTGATGGATGGATGCTTGAACACTTGAATGCTTGAAAACTTGGTTGAATGCTTGAATTCTTTCTTTCACTTGAGAGCTTGAGAGATTGCTTGATAAGAATGAGATGTGAAAATGAGAGAGGAAGGCCTCCTTTTATAGTGAACTAGGGCACAATCCTCTAGAGGGGCCACCTTCAAGAATTAAATCCCAATTAGGTCCTTAAATTTAGAAAATATACCTAGATTAAATGCAATTAGAGGATTTACCATTCTGAAACTCGAAATAGAAAACTTGGAGGCAAGAAAATAAATATCCCTGAAACCCGATGCCCAGAAATCAAGGAATTTGAAGATTTGAAAGAGGGGGGAAAAATCAAGGTTGGGACTGACCTGGTCAGGTTCAAGTTCAATCTTGACCTAGTCAAGTTTGAGCTTGATCCCAACCTAGTTAGGATCAACCTCAAATTTGACCCTGGGGCCCAAATTCAGCCAGAATCAGTCAAGAGGTCCCAGGGATGCCCAAAGACCTAGAGATGATATCAAAATGGGACAAAATGTTAGGGATGGGCACAAAATCCTATGATGACTATGATGAAGGCTAGGATGATCTATTTCTAAGTCCTACCTAGAAAATAGAGCCATAGAAGAGGGAAATTAAGGAGAATCCTTGGGATCCTAACCCTAATTTCACCTAGAATGAAGCAGAAAAGAAGTGGAAAGTGGGGAGAAAGCCAAATACATGCAAAGACCTAATCAAGGCACTTAAAATGACCCCAAACCACTTACTCAAAGGGCTAAACACTCTTATCATGGAAGTTCTTCCATTTTAAGATGATACATTAAGCCCCCACTTTAACAAGAGTATGGACTCGATGCAAACTCTTGGTAAAGGAGATCAGAATGAAAAGATAATCTTATCATAATCCAAGGGACAAAGGGAAACCTTAAGCCCCCAGGGACTCAAGTCTTCATCGAATCCTAGATCACAATAAGAGAGACATCTCTAGAGAGAGAAAGAAAGGGTGTGATTACCTCACCCAATGAGAACTTATGTCCCATTGTGAACCACATGAGGAAACGGTGTAACTGGAAAGATGGAATTGAACCACCTAGTGAATGTGGCTACTCACTAGTCAACCCATCAAGGATTCATCCTTAAGAATATTCTATTCCATAAGAATAAAAAATAAAAGAGATCCAATCTTAAGGACACCTCTAACCTTAAGGGATCAAAATATATGTATATTTGAAACTGGAGGGATCAAGAGATCCTAAAATATAAATCAATGCTTTAAGGATTAGTTACTAATCCAAAAAGGGAAAAAGGGTATTTTGAAAAATATGTGCGTATCAAAAAAAGAAAGTGTGTGTGTGCAACAGGTGAGCATAGCATATGCCCCCATGTTAAAGTCATTGCTGACACTTTAACAGGAGTAATGGCTTTAACAGAAACATAAACAACTCCACTGATTAGGTTTCCACGTCGAGATGCCCCCAGACAAAGACAAATCAAGGGAAATATCACAGAAAACATACAAAGAACATAGAAGGGATCTACCTACTGTGGGGTCAATATGATCATAAGATAATATATATATGATATTATTGCAAATGAATTGAAATCATTACCCAAAGAAAGTAGAAATACAATCACAAAGGAGGAAAGATCACATAAGATATATGAAGGAGAATCTTTTCAAACCATGACATGGAGACCAAAAAGAATTAGTGCTACCATATCTCGAATCCAAGTAGATTACACAAGGAAACATTTACAAACAATAGCACAATTAAAACATAACACGGAACAACACATAGAAGAATAGAGATACATATAGAGGAATCTAAACAACAGTTTTGATTCCTTTATCACCTTGCACCAGCTGAGTAACAAGGATCATATAAAATAATCTAACAACATTTAGCAAACACATTACGGGAGAAGCATAGTACAGCAGGCAAACACACAACAAATCTACCATGAAGGACAAGCTGATCAAGCGTGCCACCTACTCTCCCCATCTCATTGTGTATCATTTAGGGAAGGTGGGTAACTCACAAGAGGGACTATATCCAACACAGTAGGAATCATAGCCAGTTCCAAACAAGGATCCTCTTGAGAATCACAATGTTCGACACTAGGTGTAAGATTTAATTGTGATGAAAGCATATTAGGTAAATCAATGTCAATGTCAATAGTCTCATATTCATCATTAACATCATCAGTATCATCAAGAGTATCTTCCTCATCCAAATTAATCAAAATAGGATCTAAGATATGAATAGAACCATCATAATCATGCATGTGAATATCATTATTAGTAACAACTTCTTCTAACACATCATGCATAGGTTTATCTGAGGAAGGTAGAGATCCTTGAAGAATAGAATTACAAGCTTTAGCATGAGCATGAAATTCATTAGTAGATCAATTATGTTTTGATTTATTTGAAATAGGTTGAGAACTAGGTGGAAAAATCATAGGATCCTTCATAGGTTCTTTACGAAGATCAATAGGATTATTAATAATAGGAGAAACAATCACAGGATCTTTGATAGGTTCAATAGAAGGAACTTGATTAAAAGAACTAGAAGTCATAGGTAAAGGAGGTATAGAAGGTTTAGTCAAAAGACCACGATTAAGATCCATAGGAGGTATGCTTAATTTAAGAATCTTATGATGTTTATAGGTTTGATATGATCAAAAAATATTATCAGGCCGAGGAGGACATGAATTAGGTACTGAAGGCCAAAAGAAATCAAGAGCAGCACAATCTCTAGGCTTAGAAGGTTGATATAAACTATGATTAATCATCTTTATTTCATCATCATGAATGAACTTAAGACACTTATGTATAGGTGAAGCAACATCATGCATGGTAGAAAAACCAAGGCAAACCTAGCTTAACTTGATATTGATTAGAAGTAGGAACCACAACAAAGGTAGTGTTCACAATTTTTCCACAAAGTTCAACCGATAAAGTAATAGAACCATATGATGGATAAAGAAAACCATTACAAGTTTTAATCCACACATCCAATGTATCATAAGAATCACATTGTAATATTTTCATAAAAAGATTTTCTTTAGTAATAACATTGACTAAGGATGTAGGATCAACAAGACAACCACAAGTAGGTATCTGAGAAATCCTAGCAGCAATGTAAAGGGGACCATCAGGAGCCTTAATAGTCTCAAAGTCATCAAAGGTAATCAAAAGTTCCTGAGGTCTTTTATTCTTAGATTGTTGTTGAGGTTTAGGTTGAGTTTTCAGTTTAGGTTTAGGTTTTGGTCGAGGTTGAGATTGAACTTGAGGTTGAATCTAAGGTCGAGGTTGAGGTTGAGGTTGAGGTGGAGATATAGATTGACCAACATGCTCCACTTGATTAACAACATGATTGAGATCATCCATCTTTGAATCATACACAATTTCCATAGCAGATGGCTGAGAAATTGTATTAGTATCATGCGTAGGTAAAGGGTTCGTATAGATTTCAAGGTTTTGATTAGGAGGAGAGATAGATTTGTTTCCACTACCATCAAGATTATCAACAAATAAGGCATTAGAATCAATTAAGTCTTGAACCTTATGTTTTAGAGAATAAAATTTCTTAGTATCATGACCATTCTGACAATGATATTGACAAAAAGAATTTTGATCAAAAGATTTAGATGCAATTGTAATAGATAAAAGAGGATGACTCGGAGGTAAAGTAATCATATTAGTAGCTAACAACCTATTCATAATAGCATGTAAAGATTCAGAAAGAGGAGTAAACATATGATTTAATCAAAAAGCAGTGGATGCAGAAGTGGCATTGTGAGATGCAACAGCAACTTGATCAGCAACTGCATTTGTTTGTTTGTTTATCTTGACATAGTTGTTGAATTTTTTAAATTTGTTTAGATTAGGAGGAGCATCACTCTTATCAACTGGAACAAGAGCCATTGGAGTTGTGCTCTCAAATTGACTCACTTGTAATTGATAATGATGAAGCACTGCACAAAGTTGTTGAAAAGAGGTAAATTCAGTAAGCAGAATCTTATCTCTAATATCCTTTTCCAAATTTTAAATAAACATACATTGAATATCCATATCAGGAACATGATAGGAAATTTGAGCATACAAATTCTTAAATCTACTAATAAATTCAGTCAATTTTTCTTTAGCACTTTGTTTACAATGTATTAAATCAGTCAAAGACACTTGCGGGCCAGTGTTGTTTTGAAAATGTTGAATAAAGGCATTAGTAAGATGTGGAAAGGAATCAATGGAATAAGGAGGCAAGGAACAATACCATTGTAAGGCCTTGTCATGAAAGGTTCTAGCAAACAGTTTGGCTAAAATCCTATGGTCATGAACATAATCACTACAAAGGATTTGGAATGTTTTAACATGATGAACGTGATCTCCTTTTCCATTATAATTCTCAAGATGAGGCATCTCACCTTGCTGAGGAATAGGAGTATGAATAATTTCTTGGGACAAGGGACTTCCCATGTCACATGTAGGAATACTAAACTTGTTTTGAGTTAAGGAAGCAAGTTGTTGTTGTAAGGATGATACAGTTTGAGCCAAACTGATGATTGTTGAATCATTAGAGGAAATAGGAGGAGTAGCAACATTAGACACACTAGGTAAAGTGTAAGAAGCTGCAAGAATAGAAGACACAACTAGAGGAACACTAGGAACTACAGTTGGAAGCAGATTGGAATAAGTAAAAGGAACATTAAATGATATGAAGGTTGTGATGTAGGAAGGGACATAGGAGGAACACTCATAGGAATAGAGGGAACTATCATAGTCACCAAAGAAGGAGTATAGGTAGGAATACTAGGTAAAGGATTATAAGGAGGTTCAACACTAGTGATAGGAGGAATCAACCCTAAATCTTGAGCTTCTTGAACTAAAGGTTTAACATTTGAATGTACAAGGTGAGTAATACCACGCAAGAGGTTAACACCTTGATCACTATCAGGGAGAACTTTCTTAAGAGCCTCTATAGCTTGAATAGAATATTGATTATGGTTCTCTTGAATAAGCCAATTACCCATTTTATCAAGTTCAATGGAAATTTTTTGGACTTGTTCAGGAGGAACTCTTAAAACGTCATCCTCGTCATGAGATGAGTGAGAAGAGTTTTGCTCCATAGTAGGATTGGAATCATGAAGAATCAAGTTATCATCTAGGATCCTAAGGAAAGGAGAGGAAGATTCAGGATCAAAGGCACCCATGAGTCTACGACTTCTTCTAACCAGAATGTTATAAGTAGCACTAGTGGTAGTAAAGCTCATAAACTAATGTAATGCGAATGAACTAAACTAAGAATACATAAAGCATGAATATTTTTGTATTTTTGAAATCTAATTAGCATGCAAGATCTAACACAAAGGAAAAATCTAATACTAACAAGATAAAAGGAAAGCACAATAAGGCATCCAATTCCACAAAAGAAAAGAGAGTAAGTATGTCGGGTTCACCAAAATGAATAGGGGTAAAATTGAATCACCTCTATTTAGATGTAAAAAAGGATAGATGTATGGAGGAAATATGAGATCCACTCGTAAATCCAAATTCCCAAATGAGAGATCCAATTTGATCAACCAAAAGGCTAATGCACAATTGAATCAATCTATGGAGAATATGAAAGAGAGAGAAAAACCCTATATTTCCCTATGGTAGAATTAAAGTGTTTAGCATTTGAAGTAATTGAAATGCAAGTACTAACCTCAAATTAGGGAAAATCTAGAAAATGCCAAATTCTAAAGTTTGTGTATACTTTTGGGCAAATCTACAACTTGTTTTGGACTAGAAATGTCGAGACAGAGAAAACCCAAAAATCTTTTTCCAAGATGAGCTCAGGTCAACTTTGACCCTCGTAAAAGGTCAAAGGCTAGATTCTTTATTTGAAGGTCGATTCTAATTTTGTTCATAGATATCAGAAGCTCACCGAAAAGGGTATCCAAATTCACTCTTAGATCTGAAATCCTGCACCTATACTTGCAAGAAAATGGGGGGTTTTTGTTTGTATGGGGGGTTTGCCTTGGTCAAACCCCAATTTAGGAATTAACCTTGAAATTGAATTGAAATGTAGTGTGCATAAACAAAGTAATTGAAACAAATCACCTCGCTTATGTTGAAGTCCTTATAGAGGATTCGAATCATCAAATCCACAAGTAGGAATGCTTCAATGGATGTAGGATGTCTCAAATCAATGGCATTTGATCTTCAACACCAATCTTGAATTGATCTTTGCATATGAGGAGGCTTGAATGAATGTAGAAGGATGGATCATCAAGGGGGCTCCAAAGAGATTGAATCCTTCAATGGCTAACAATGGATCTCCTTGATGGATGGATGCTTGAACACTTGAATTCTTGAAAACTTTCTTGAGTGCTTGAATTCTTGCTTGCACTTGAGAGCTTGAGAGATTGCTTGATGAGAATGAGATATGAAAATGAGAGAGGAAGGCATCCTTTTATAGTGAACTAGGGCACAATCCTCTAGAGGGGCCACCTTGGAGAATTAAGTGCCAATTAGTTCCTAACCTTTAGAAAATATACCTAGATTAAATTAAATTAGAGGATTTACCATTCTAAAACCTGAAATAGCGAACCCGGAGGTGGGAAACTAAGGCAAAATTGAGGTTGGGACTGACCTAGTCAGGTTCGAGTTTGATCCTAACCTAGTCAGGTTTGATCTCGATCCTGACCTAGTCCTACCTATAAAATAGAGCCATGGAAGAGGGAAATTAAGGAGAATCCTTAGGATCCTAACCCTAATTTCACCTAGAATGAAGCAAAAAAGAAGTGGAAAGTGGGGAGAAATCCAAATACATGCAAAGACCTAATCAAGGTGCTTAACATGACCCCAGACCACTTACTCGAAGGGCTAAACACTCTTGTCATGGAAGTGCTTCCATTTTAAGATGATACAACTGTTAACTTTATTTAAGTTAGAGTAGTACTAGAATGGATAATGAAATCTACTTCTTTTTATTTAAGTTAGCATAACATCCATTCAACCACACCAATTCATTCAAGATCATGAGAATAGGTAATTCTTCCTTTTATATCCCTTTTGTTGTGTTAATTTTGTCTCAGTACTACTTTCCACACTTGTGGGCAGCAAAATTCTTCTGACTCTCTTAGAAATCTTGGGATTCTTCTCTGTTAGCGGGATTCTCTTTTTCTTTTTCTAGCGTAACAAGTTAAGTGGGTTTAATTTTGATGAAATTTAAGGTTAACTTTATTTAAGTTGGAATAGTACTAGAATGAGTGATCTTGTGGGAAGGCTCAATACTTCACTTCTACGAACAACCTAATTACAATAAGTGTTGAGTTCTTGTGAATCACTGTTCATGAAAGAAATATCAATGAATTTAATTCTAAAACTACATAGTTTAAATGTGATAATAATATTATAATTTAACTTGCTATGGAAAATTTCTTGTACTTATGCTTCAATTTTCTTATTATGATTTGTAATGCAGGTATGGGTCAGTTTTTAGAACAAACTTATTTGGAAGATCACGCATGGTTGTATCAGTGGATTTGGAGTTCAATAAATATGTTTTGCAAAATGAGGGCAGGTTGTTCTAAGCCAATTACCCCCAGTCTTTTAAAGATCTTGTTGGGAAATATGGTATACTCAATGTCCATGGTGATCTTCAAAGGAAACTCCACGGAACTGCTACCAATTTGCTAAAGAATGAGAATATTATGCCAGGCTTCATGGATGATATACAAAATGTCTTCACTCTAGAAATGCAAAAATGCAAAAATAAGGGTGTCATCCATCTTCAGAAGAAATGTCATCAGTTATAAAATAAAAAATAAAAAATAAAAATTTTAAGAAATAAGTTGAAATATGGTCTAAAATGTTTTTTTTTAATTTTTTTTTAAAGAAATAAGTTAAAATATATAGATGTTAGTATTTTTTTTATTTAGTAGATTAGAGTTATTTGGGTAAGAATGCATCTAAATCACAAGTCTTCTTTAGTTAAGCAGTCATGTGTAAGAGGATTCAATTCGTCAAATATGTACTTAAGACTGTTTTAATGTGCTCAACCAATTTAACTACAATCCTTTGATAGAAAAATGAAGCAATTTTTTTTTAAAATACATAAAACTAAAAATCTAATAAAACATTTATTTTTCATATTGATAAATAATGAGATTAAAATGAGTTCTAATTTTTATATAGAAATTGTGAGAAGGTATTTTAAATAAGTCTCAAAAAAATCTGAAATTTATGTTAAGATCAATGTTGTCTAATTGATGTGTTAACTAAGACAATAAGATGGTCCTATCAATTCTTTCTAGTTGTTGACTGATATAATTTATATGATTTTTCTATTGTTGTTTTATTATTATTTTCTTTATGCAATACAATAGATATGATATTGTAATTATTATAACTTGTTTAACATTATCTATTCCTTATTATAGATTCTCTTGAATATTATGGGAAAAAGTTGTTGCGGTTGGACTTACCTCCTTATGAAGACTCAAAAGAAATCTATAAGGATTTTGAGGCATATGTGCTTGCTATCCTACAAATCCCCATCAAATTCCCAAGATCTAATTATTCAAGACGGATTAAGGTACTTCATCTAATTTAATTAATATTTTCTCAATCTAAATGTATTTGGATAAAATATTATTTTTGTTGATGAGGAATGCAGGGAAAAGAAAAATTCATAAGAAAGGTTGAAGAGTGTATAAAGGAGAGAAGACAACATCCTGAAGTGATTCATAATGATCTATTGACAAGAATTTTGAAAGAAGAGTCATGGTCAGATGAAATTATTGGAGATTTTTTATTATTTATGATGTTTGTTGGTTATGAAACTTCTTCCACAACCATGGCATTTGCTATTAAATTTCTCACAGACAACCCACAAGCAATGGAGGAGCTCATGCTAAGAATTTATCTATAGTTAAAAATTAAAATGATAGATTATGTAATAATAATACTTATCAGGCATTTAGGAATGAGTATTGTACCAAGTTGGATAATAAGATAAAAGGAGATTAATGAGATGTGAGTTCAAGTGCTTTCAATTTCAGTCATGAATGAATTAATTTAAGTTCTTTTATACAAATAATTTACTAAGGGGTTCTAGGAAACCAAAGTTCTACAACTCAAATTATGGATGTAGATCATTAGCTCAAAATATGTTATTTTTCAAGTTGGTAGATAGGAGACAAACAAATTAAATGTCTTAAATGTATTATACATATATTATAAACTGCATAAAACTAATCAATCTCAAGACTTAAATTGTAACTTGTGGTTAGGAATAATAAGTTATCATGATATTTTGTAAGATACCTAAATTTTATTTTGATTAAGCAGGCTAAGCATGACTCTCTATTGAAGGACAATGGAAATAGAAAGCTAACATGGGACAACTATCAAGCTATTAAATTCACTCATTGTGTGAGTACATAAATTAATTTTAATGAACTCTATCTTGTACCCTTGTTAGACAATTATATATTCAATATTGGTATTAATATCTCTTTATGAAATCACAACTTGGTTCATTATCATTTAATAAAAAGTGACATCAATTTGTTTAATTTGATTTTCTTTATAGGTGATAAAAGAAGCTCTTCGATTGGGTAGTGCAAGTCAAGGGATTTATAGAGAAGCAACACAAAATATTAAATTTAAAGGTTCCATTTTGTGAAATCTTAATTTAAAATTAATATTCCTTATGGTAAGAAAGTTGGTAAGATTATTGCTACACTATTGTAAGCTAACTAAGTGAAAATATAGACTTTGTCATTCCCAAAGGATGGACAGTGTATGTACTCCTAGTTTCCATGCACTTAGATGAAAAATATTACCCTGATCCATTCACTTTCAATCTATGGCATTGGTAAAATGAGTCTTCCCTAGTATGTCAGCCCTCTATCTTTATTTTTTTAGCTATGAATTTTCTAAAGCTATGGATAGTATTATGTACTACATAATGATAATTTGATTCAATTTATTCATTGAATTTGTAGGCTTTGTATGAAAATCCATGGTATATGCCATTTGGGAGAGGTGCTAGGCTTTTTCCAGGAAATCGTTTGGCAAGATTTTAAATTGCTCTCTTCTTGCATAACTTTATCACTAAATTTAGGTGAGCTTGTATATCATTCTTAAAAGTATATGCATTGCAATATCATTATGGAGAGAAATCATGATTTTTAGATTAAAAGATTAAGAGATGGCTAATTTTAGTGATTGATGGTATGTGCATGTAGGTGAGAACCAATTGAAGATGATCGAATATGTTACTTTCCAGTCCCTAATCTCATAAAGGGTCTTCCAATTCACCTATATTCTCATAAATGACATTATCCAAATAGTTGATGAACTAGAAATTATTGACTTTAGCTATATGCAAACATATAATAAACTATAAAGGCATTTAATGCCTATATGAACATAAAATAAGTGGTTTATTATCACATATGTGATAATAATACTATTTTATATCATGACATGAAGTAGATTTATATTTTATTTTTTAATTATAATTATTTAGAAGTAATTATCTATGCATATGTATTTGTATCTCAAAATAATTACACAATCAATAAAACACTATTGTTATAAATTGGATGATATACTAGTAAGTGATACTAACCATAAATTAGTTTAAGAAGATTGCAAAAGATGTGTGGTTCTTACTCAAGTTATATTTTGAAACATATTATAAACAAGGAGAAAATATACTAAAATTCCATGACCCATTTAAGAAGAAAAATCTAAAGTTGTTGACATTCTCATGGGGAAGAAAGAAACATTAAGTTTCCTCCCTTAGATCATTTATATTTATAAATTTATATTATAATCATCATAAATATTTAGAAATGCTAATGATCTATGTTGTAAATTCATAATAGTGATCTACATGCCAATTTTAGATTTTGTTATCTAAAAGGGGTGGAATATAAAGTGTCCTTCCATTTTTTTGCTTGTATCACATATTCTTTACATTCATTAGTGTGATTGACAATATGGTAGTCAATTTCCATGTGAAGCTAGTAAGAGACATATTTGAATTTAATATATTTCAAATTAAAGTCTTGTAGATAAAGTAATGAGGTGTCTATTCTAACATAGCTCTAAAATAATCAGAGTGTGTTTTCATAAGAAAAGGTCTAACAAATTATGGCTTGATAAAAAAATTTCTGGGGAACTCCTTGCATATACAATCAACCCCTCCAAAAATAACCCCTTTCAATATGTGTGAAATAGAATTGATAAGATGTTGTGAGCCCAAAAATTTGATGGGTGTAACATTTAAGTTTTGATTAAGGAAAAACTTTTGAAGGGACTTAAAACTCTATTTACAAAATGTTTCTTTAAAGATAAAGAGTCATAAAGCCAACAACGCTAAGACTTGACAAAAAAATTTTAAAAAAATTACAAAATAATAGACCAAATACTTAGTTTAGATTCTTAAGAGCTTCCATTGCCTAAGCCTCTAGTTGAGTCATATTGAGGGTTATCTTTTTAAGGTCCTGAATATCTTTAGAATTGGTAGCCTTCCTTTTCAAGTTGGAACTGGTCTTTTTAGATGGGTTATTGTTCTTCTTCTAATTCTACATCTTATCAAACATTTTAACATCAACCACAACGTACCCATTCATACTAAAAGCTTTCAAGTTTACCAACCATTGTATTGAGACTCTTAGTAGAATTCTTTACCACTATGTGGCTATAAGTGACAAGGGAGATGAGGTTTTCATTAAAATATTTTGGAACTTATATTCCAAGTGTTTGAGTCTCCCATCATGTTATTTTTTGTTGTTTTATCTAGATTTATTTATTATTATTATGATGTATACAATGGACTTAATTCAAAATATTATTTAATAATTGATTGCATAAGTAGAATAGTTTTAGTTATGGTTTAATAACTTTATATATTTTAGGATCAATTATAAATCATTTAAATTAGGTAAATCAATAGGGAATGATAAATAAAAATGATTAGATTTCTAAATGAGATATGTAATATGTTGTTCATTATTTTCTTGTATAAATTTACTGTATTTTTTATGCAATTGTATATTCAAGATGCTTGATGATTGTTGGGATTAAGATATCATTTACCTTGTAAATCCAATAACATGGTTCCAACATCACTAGAAGGTTCCCTAAGAAACTTAATATGTATTGGGAAAATAATTTGTAATATTTATTTCTCACTATTGTTTGTAATACATTCATAATGTGTGATGGATTTCCCTAGCAACTATAAATGTGGGTTGTGAACATAATTATTTTGACCTATAAAATGGACAAATGAGTTATTTTTGGCCTTATCCAAAGGGAATCATGGAAGAGGCAACAAGTATCTCTTGTATTCCATCATTTATTGGATTTAATGTAATGTTTATCTTGAAATAATGACTGTCCAAGTTGGAGGGAAAGTATTGAATCCAAAATTAATGTATTTACAAGTTCTATGGAGGTATTGCAATGGTTAGGGTTGTGAGGAATGAAGAGTTTTTTTTGTACATATGTATTGGCAGTTTTGGATCTGTTGTCATTCTACAAGTTTAGTGCTTTGGGTGTAGAATTATGAGTAACAGTTTAATGTAGATTTATTTGTAGGCTCAAAGGTCAAGTGGAAGGCATAAAGAGGTTGTTCACATGTACATAGGTGCTAATATGGTGGAGGAAAAGAGGATAATATAAGTGATTGTATTTTAAGCACATTATTATTGATCATACAAGCTTGGCATCTATTCTTGGTGAAGTTTTTTCCCACAAGGGTTTCTTCATATAAATCATGTGTAATGTGTTGATATTATGTTGTTGATTTTTACCTTATTGTTGCTATCTTATGTTGATGATAATAATTATTTATTATTGTTATAATTTCACATAAGATTAGTTTATTAAGAATAATATACAAATTGGTTTTGGGGATCATTAAGAAGGATCTAATCATGGTTTTCGACATTAAGGCAACTTAATTTTTTAAATTGTAGATGAGTTTTAGATTTTTTCATGTTGTAGCTATGCAATTCTTTTATATTATTATTTTAATAGCTTATTGGATAGAAATTGAACTTCAAAATCTTTGGCCTCAAAGCTAAAGGTTATTGGTTTTAGGTAACAATCTATTTTTGGTTTCTTAGCTTGGAAAGATTGTTGGAAACTATTGGAAGGAATTAAAGGTGGTTGAAAGGCTTACAAGGCTTAAATGATTTTTTTTAGATAAATTTGTTTTTTCAAATTTGTTAGATTAAAAACTTTGGATATTGTCAATGTGATCTATGTTGAGTATTGGAAGATCGTAATTATAGATCCTCGTGGATTTGGTAGTTTTTTTCTAACTTGGACCTCTTATTTGATAATATTTGTGTATCCTCATGTTTGGGGATTTTTTTCTTTTATTATTTGATCATTTTTAGTTAGAAGGTGTTCATGTTTAATGAATATTAACATTTGAGTTGCATGGAAAAATACCATCTATTTGGACTCCATATTGAATGCTTATGTTGGGTGCATGATTTTAGCACATAGTTAGATGTAATCGGCCTCCAAACGCCCAAGTTTTCTCAAAAATTCTACAAATTTCTTAATTTTTTCTCCTTTTGGCCCTTACACATGGTAGAAATTGAAAAATAAGGAACTCTCTGATTCTCCAAAGTTTTTGCAGAGTGCAACTTTGGCTTTTCAACCTTTTGGACTTTTTCTCTTTCATCCTATGATAATGTCATCCTACCACCTATCTCTGAAACCCCGAAAGTCCAATACTCTATGACACTAAAGAAAATGGAAATCCTTTTCTCTCTTTCAGCTTGTTAGAGGCCAGTGTTTTCTTTGGTGTTCACACCTCTAAAACCCTACAAATTGAGTTCAAGTCTTCTTTTGTGGTTTACATCTTCTAGGTTTGATTATTTGAAATCTTTGTCACATTCTTGCTTGACTCTTAATGGTTTTTATGATTAATGACATGTTTCTTTGCAAAATGCCAAAAAAGACAACCTCTTTAGCCATGAAGTTCCTGTTCAAAGGATACTATGCTCCATCAAAGGTTGGGAATCTACATAGTGAGATAACAGATTCTAACATCAGGAATGTAGACTAGAATGATTTTTTAACAAGGTGCACCAAGCCAGAGGGTAGATCTGATGACTGTGCTTCTTTGGTATTTTCAAGCTTGGTTAATGTTGTGGCACATCTGGTATCTATTTTTTCTTCTAATCTAATCATGACTCTTGTGCAACACTATGTACCTTATGAGAGTGTGGTAAATAATACCATGGGTGATGTGGTCCTCCACCTTAGGCCGAACAACATTGAGGATATCTTTCACCTCTCCAAAGGATTTGATAAATTCTATGGTTTCTCCATAGATAAGGGTTGGAAATTCTTCAATAAGGACCCTCAATTGTCTCATGAAATAGTCAACAAGGATTACTTGATGTAACCTCTTCTAAAAAATAAGATGGACAGAATAGACATAAGAAGAGGATGTTTGAAAGACGATATCAAAGTTGTAGTCACCATGATAAGAAGACTGTATGGCCTTCCCATATCAATCCAACTTGAACCTTGGATGATTCTATTGATAGAATAGATTAAAGGAAGAAGTGCTAGGTTTGATTGGGATACCATCCTTAGTGATAAGTTGGATAAATATTTTACAACGGTGAAGAATGATCCTCATTTCTATCTGAGGGTATGTGCAGGATCATGGTATGCCAAAAAGTGGCGATGTGAACAAATGAACTTTTCACTCATCCAAAAGTGCACTAAAAAGTTTGTTGACTTTTTAGTAGGCATGGGTGTCAGTACACCTGGCCAAGCCAAAAGCCAATGCACAAGCCTAATCGGATATCCAATAATATCAGATATCTGATATTAACAGATATTTGATTTTCACCAATAATTTATATTTGTAGCCCACAGTCGTGTTAAACATTTTCATTGTGAAAATGTTGAACACAACTCAAAGGGTTTCCAATATCCAATATAATCTCATATCTGATTTTCTCAAGATCAATAGGTAAGTTAAATTTTTAAGTTTTTATTATTTTTTAATTAAAATTTGTAGTTTTTTATACAAATACTAGGGTTTAAATGAGATTCTTTAGTATTATTTTAAATTGATTATAATTGTCTATTTGGGTTTTAATTATAATAAAACATGGACTCAAACCAATCAGAAAACCCTCCTAATGATCCCACAAATAATCCAGAACCACCTCCAAACAATCCCCCACTTTCAAAAGACCAACCAATCTCAAACCCTTGATGTTTAGAGGATCTCATAGGAGACAATCTAAATCATCTTAGAGGATATCAGACCACATATGCCAATATCTCCACATTGTGCCCCATGTTTTCCATGTTGAACTTCATTATTGAAAATATGGAGAAACTTAGAGAGAAACATAATGTTGCACTTCTTTGGTGTGATTCCATGCACACCCAGCTTGATGATGGGCTTAACTATGATCAAGTTATGAACCTAAACATAACAAAACATGACATATGTAATCTTTTTGTGGATCCCAAAATTGATTTAAAAGTGGACACTAAAAAACCCAAGTTGTCAATTAAATGGTGCACAAATGATGCAATACATGACAACATTTTGGACTGTTGGTGGATGGTTTTTGATAGACCACCCCACAACAATTTGGATGTCCCATTATATTTCATAAAAAAATTGTATGCTGAATTTGTGATCGGTCACAAGGTAAATTATTGGAGCATGAGATCAAACCAGGATGTAGGATTAGGTGCTCCTCAGGATAGGCCATGGGCACACCGAGTGAAATCCTGCACATATGTCCCCCCTCTTGAGATTTCACCACCTCCTACAGTGCAGCATCTTGATATTATTGTTGAGGTCAGCTCACAGACTATTTGAGCCATTCACACCTTGAGTGATCTATTGGATATGCAAAGTGTGGCATTATTGCCTCCTCATGATGATACTTCTGGCCCTTCCACATCCTCCACAAGCTCACATGTTTGTGTGCCCCATACTTGCATTATATGCAAGAATCCATTCTTAGGTCCCCTAAATGATAGTTATGCATATAACTAGGTCTTCAAGGTGGATGATACTACACAACACACTAAAGGCACTGAAGCACCTCATGAAGATGTGCATCAAGGGAATACGGAGCCATGGACTCCTACTATTATGGTAAGGGTAAATAGTTCAATTGTTACATTGTATTTAATTTTAAACGTTCGTATTTTTAGTATAATTTTCTTATAATGATTTCCCACTTATGTTTTTTTATGTGTTCCATTTATGTTCAATTGATGACAAAGGAGGAGATGGCATAGGTGGAGGGGTCCACACTTTTGGCCATATCATTTGGCCTTGACACTTCCATGGTACATACGTTTTAATGTACTCATTAGTTTCCTTTTATTATAATACTATATACATGTGTTTTCTAATTTTTATGATTATCTTATTACATACTAATGCAAGAGTCACCAGTTGCCACTGGGGGCAATGTGAGGGGGTTCAATCGTCTAGTGTTGACAAGGGGAAGGTAATTAAATAATTTAGATTGTTTATGCATACATGTATACTTGTCAGTTATGTGTACTCATTTTTAATTTACATGGTTTATTTGATAGAGGGTGGTGTCTAATGATGTTGTGAGACCCTTTTGTCATGATAGAGTCACAAGTATCTCAATTCGTAGTGATAGCCCCATGGTACGTATATTTCCAAAGTTATTTATGTGTATTTTACTATCAAGGATATATAATATGATCAAGTCATGATTGTATGAAGTATATGTTTGACTTTTGTATGTCACCCCTAGTTTGAGGGAGCTAGAACACCAAGGGTTTCTATCGTTGATTATATTAGAATGTCAAGTTAGATTACTTAATTTATATGGTTTCTAACTTGGGGTTTCACTTTTGTGTTTGAATGCAGGATCCATAAGAGCCAAAGAGTACTTCAAAGAGGCTATATTTTGATGATCCACCAGTAGAATAGGATGTCCTAGAAACATTTGTAGTTGAACTTCTTATTTTGAGATGTCATATGATACATTTTGAGATGGTGTATGCCACATTGTATCTAGATATGTTGATTTTGTAAATATGTACAGAATTATTGTTCATTTTGATATATATGAAACTTGATATTCGATCCAATTTATTAATTATGTGTTCATTTGTTCATTGTTAGTATGTAAATATGCTTGTGTATGTACTCATGTGTAGGATTTATGCCTTAAGTATATTAAAGTACATTCTTCATAGCCTAAATTCATGTGTATGCACTATGTGCATGACTTAAGTGAATTCATGTGTATGCTTTATAATCTATGTGCTACATGTATGCTTCATGACTTAAGAAAATTTATGTGTATGTTTTATGTGCTACGTGTGTTCACATGTGTAATTCATCATTTAAGTGAATTCAAAATTTATGTGCTACATTGTATTCATGTGTATCTGATGCTCTCAACCAAGAAAATCCTTCAAAGTTCACTTCACAAATCCAGTGATCACCTTGTCAAATCAACTCTTCTACAATGTATCATGTTAGAACTATATTATAAATATCAAAGACACATCATTCCATGAGAATTAGTAAGAATATTCATGTAATTATTCTTCTACATCAAGATTTTGTCAAACTTTTATTGAGAAAACAATGACCTATCATTCTAGGTACCAAACCCTCCTTTCTAGGGTCTCTAGGCTAGGGCTTGTTCAAAAGACAACTTGAAAATCTCTCTAGATCCCCCCAATGGATCTAATACATCCCTATGGACCCCAATAGAATAGATCCATAACAAAATATACTTATCCATTAGATTATATGCTCACAACAATGACTAGTGCTGCTCCATGCACCTTCAATCAGCATTTACCACCATTTGTGGTCTATCCACCACCATATATCCTGCATATCCCTACAACTAAACACTATTGTACAAGATGCTAGTTAATTCATTACCTTCAAATGTCATGAAATTATGCAATAGGAACATGGAAGTGATAACAAGACAGTAGACAATCAATTTACTCCATTTCAAATCACAGACACATTCCACAATGCATTGAAATGACCATCCTTGGTCTCTTTACATTTGCCAATGACCCTTTATGGTCATTTCCCCATCTCCCTTGGAGAAAAAACATCTATTCATTTTGGGTATAAATTGATGCTTCCATTATGTCTAGTTGGGTAGGTTTACCCTAAGAATGGTCCCAATTTGCCTCTTGACACACCAGAACGCTCGCCAACATACACAATGGTGCTTAGTGCACCTTGGGGACACTTTGGTCTGGCATGTTCACAAACATTCTAGTGACTTCATGTTTAAAATGAGGTTTTCACTAACTTTTACATGCCTAATGAGAGCTAATGGCATAGACAATTCAATGCGAGGATGAACAATTTGGAAGAAACCCAGTGGTGCAACTTTCAACTGACCCTCACTGCAAGTTTTTGCATCAAGTGAGATTGGTGTTCCAAATTCAAAAAAATTAGAGTATCACAGAAAGGAGAGAGATTATTTTAGGCCTCAAAAATGTTGTCTTTTAGCATCTCATGGTTCATTGATACCTCTCACGGGGTTTGAGATATGAGTCGTGAAAGATCGATGCTCAATCATGCTTAGTGCACCTTGGGGACACTTTGGTCTGGCATGGTCACGAACATTATAGTGACTCTATGGTCAAAATGGGGTTGTCACTAGCTTTTACCTACCTAATTAGAGCTAATGGCATAGACCATTCAATACCAGGATGAACGGTTTGGAAGAAACCCAGTGGTGCAACTTTCAATTAACTCTCACTGCAAGTTTTGGCATCAAGGGAGATTGGCATGCCAAATTCAAAAAAAATTGAATCTCCCATAAAGGAGATAGGTTATTGTAGGCCTCAAAAACATGGTCCTATAGCATCTCATAGTTTTTTGATACCTCTCATGGAGTCCAACATACAAACCTTGAAATATCGCTGCCCAATCATACTAGTGCACCTTGGGGACACTTTGGTCCGGCATGGTCACGAATGTTCTAGTGACTCTGTGACCAAAATAGGGTTATCACTAGAATTTACCCACCCAAATAAAGGTAATGGTGTAGACCATTTGGTACTAGGATGAATGGTTTGGAAGAAACCCAGTGGTGCAACTTTCAACTCATGCTCACTACAAGTTTTGGCATCAAGAGAGATTGGCATGCCAAATTCAAAAAAATTTGAATCTCCCAAAAAGGAGAGAGGTTATTGTACACCTCAAAAACATGGTCTTATAACATCTCACAATTAACCAATACCTCTCACAGGGTCTGAGATATGATCCTCAAAAGATCATTGCCCAATCGTGCTTAGTGCACCTTGGGGACACTTTGGTTCGGCATGGTCACAAATGTTCTAGTGACTCTGTGATTGAAACAAGGTTGTCACTAGCATTTACCCACCCAATCAGAACTAATGGTGTAGACCATTTGGTGCCAAGACAAACGGTTTGGAAGAAACTCAGTGGTGCAACTTTCAACTGACTCTCACTGCAAGTTTTGGCATCAAGGGAGATTGGCATACCAAATTCAAACAAATTTGAATCTCCCAAAATGGAGAGAGGTTATTGTAGGCCTTAGAAACATAGTCATGTATCATCTCATAGTTTTTTGATACCTCTCATGGGATCTGAGATACAAGCCTTGAATGATCATTGCCCAATCGTGCTTAGTGCACCTTGGGGACATTTTGGTCTGGCATGGTTGTGAATGTTCTAGTCACTCTGTGGTCAAAATGGGGTTGTCACTAGTGTTTATCTAACCAACTAAAGATAATGGTCTAGGCCATTCGGTGCCAAGATGAATGGTTTGGAAGAAACCCAGTGGTGCAACTTTCAACTGACCCTCACTACAAGTTTTGGCATTAAGTGAGATTGGCATGCCAAATGTTAAAAAAATTGAATCTCCCAAAATAGAGAGAGGTTATTGTAGGCCTCACGGTTCACCGATACCTATCATGGGGTCTGAGATACAAGCCTTGAAAGATCGTTGCCCAATCATGGTTAGTGCACCTTGGGGACACTTTGGTCTAGCATGGTCACGAACGTTCTAGTGACTCTATGGTCAAAACAAGGTTATCACTAGTGTTTATCCACACAACTAGAGCTAATGGTGTAGATCATTTAATGCAAAGATGAATGGTTTGGGAGAAACCCAGTGGTGCAACTTTCAATTGACCCTCACTACAAGTTTTGGCAACAAGTGAGATTGGCATGCCAAGTTCAAAAAAATTTGAATCTCCCAGAAAGGAGAGAGATTATTATAGGCCTCAAAAACATGGTCATGTATCATCTCACATTTTTCCAATACCTCTCACGGGTTTTGAGATACAAGCCTTGAAATATCACTACCCAATCATGCTTAGTGCACCTTGGGGACACTTTGGTCTGGCATGGTCACAAACGTTCTAGTGACTCTGTGGTCAAAATGAGATTGTCACTAGTATTTACCCACCCAAGTAGAGCTAATGGCATAGAACATTCGGTGCTAGGATGAATGATTTGGAAGAAACCCAGTGGTGCAACTTTCAACTGACCCTCACTGCAAGTTTTGGTATCAAGCGAGATTAGCGTGCAAAATTTTAAAAAATTCAAATCTCCCAGAATGGAGAGAGGTTATTTTAGGCCTCAAAAACATAGTCATGTAGCATCTCACAGTTTGCATATACCTCTCATGGGGTCTAAGATACGAGCCTTGAAAGATCACTTTCCAATCGTGCTTAGTGCACCTTGGGGACACTTTGGTCCGGCATGGTTGCCAATGTTCTAGTGACTCTGTGGTCAAAATGGGGTTGTCACTAGCATTTACTTGCCCAACTAGAGCTAATGGAACATGTCATTTGGTTCCAAGATGCAATCCTTCAACACTATCCCTTCACCCCAAGGAATCACCATTTTACTTTGGACACATTTGACCAATTTTTACTCAATGACTCCAACTATTACATCATTTGATGATACAAATGTATATGGAATTAAGACAATAAAAATGTAAGGATAAAAAATTAAGATGATACAAATATAAGCATACAACATTCATAGTAAGGAATCATAATTTTTTCACTTTACATGGCATTAAGACAATACAAATGTAAGGATACAAAATTAAATATGTATTTATAATCAAATTGTACAAATTAGGATATACAAAATGTGGGCTCTTAATATTTGCAAATCAACCCTATGGGAACTTTTATATTTCAAATTTTGCATCTGCAACATATGATGAAGCTCATTTTTGTTTATATATACAAAATTTTGCATCTAAATATGCACATTACAGTCGATTGTTGTTTTTATATACAAAATTTAGCATCTAAATATGCACATTACAGTCGATTGTTGTTTTTATATACAAAATCTTAGATACACAACTATATATCAAAAATAAGGTCCCTTTATGCTCATAAATTGTATAAGTTTAACACATAGTAATCGATGACATCTACATTCCAATCCGTGCATTCGAAAGGCTGAAGAAAACTTAATAGAGAAAATAGGAGCTTTATATAGGTTGACAAAAAGATTATGAATGTATAAGTAACTAAACGAACCAAAGAACATGACTATCCAATGCATAGTGAAGTTTACCATCATAAAAGATGGGCTAATCAAATGCACACCTTAATCTTCTATATCTATCATATATGTATCCAATTGCATTTACAATCCATATATAAAACCAATTTTATTGGCTCAAACAAATAAAGCAGAAAACTACAATTAATTTATTGAACGTAACTGTAATAAACATGGAAAACCTTGCAGTGAGTTGAACTTACCTATTGAAGTGTGCCTAAAGGGTCATCTCTATGCTTGAAGGTATTCAATATTGCTTCATGATCAACAGTACTAATAGTCCAAAGTTCATTTGTCTTTGGTTTTCCTTGATGTTTCAAAAACTTAACATTGGTTGTTATAACAAGGTGTGAATACATGAGAATGGTTTTGTGCTTCTCATAGTCTTCAAATGTGGGAATGCCATTATTTCTAATCATGTATGTGCACAACCATGTTCCAAAAACAACATGTGATCATGTTGGATATGTGAACATATCATCATCTATTGTTGGTTGTGCAAGTTTCTACTTTCCTCATACACAATGTGCTAACCTGTAATTTGATCTCTCATCATTCCCTTGTGGTGCAACCAATGCAAAAACTTGCCCTGGCTGTAGAAGATCTGAAAGATGGTCGTAGTCAAGTGAACAATCCATGTCATCATTTATTACAAAGATTGTGACAAATAAAGGAGTTAGCTAATGTGGAACCATGTATCAACCCACTCACTGGACTCACACTGATCCCAATCACACTAAAGACACCTCAAACAATAACAAGCCAATTCTCTTATCCAAATGGTCCTTGTACTTGTATGCACCCAAAAATGGTCACCTAGACTTTGGGCACCATTTATTTGATTTATCAACCCTGAATCATTTTTATCAATAATCAATATTTTCAACATTATCAATTTCTTGATCAAATCTTAATTTCGATCATATATTGGATTTTTATCCTATGGGCTAAGCATTTATCCTAAGCCTTTATTTAATTAAAAGTAATTTCCTCCCCTTTTATTAAATAAAAAGCCCCCACTTTCCTCTTATCCTAAGTTGCACAAATAAAGCATTATTCTCATTTTATAAAAAAAAGAAAAAACACTTTTTGTCTCGCATGGACATAAAGTCAACTCCTATTTTCCTATTGGAGGATACTTGTGCACATGGATTGCTCCTCTTTCAAGCTCCACCGTTGATTGAGACTTTTGCCTCTTAATCTCCATGGTCCATTCCTTTGCATTTCTTATAAAAAGAGAGCTCTCTTCTTCATTTGCATATCCATCTCTTTCATGCTATTGTTATGCTGCAGGTTTTCTAGATGCATTTGGAGCTTTTGGAGATCATTGCTACATCAAGTTTTTCTTGGATTTCCTAATTGCTTCATAGTTTAGACTTCATTTCTTGCATTATCATAGCATCCATAGCTTCATTTCATAGCTTAGTTTATTTTATGCAATAGATAACTTCACATAGCTTAATTAGGAAGGTTTTAATCCTTTGTATTTCCTTTCAATAGCTTAATTTGTACTTTCATTTCCATAGAATAGTTTGCATTCTCATTCTTAGCTTACATTGCATTGCATTTCCATTTGATTCTTTGGGGATATTGGCACTCTTTCCCTTGTCCTCATTCGAATCTCTCATTGTATGGTTGACTAGCAAGGTCACAAGCTCAATAGCTCTAGCTGAGAGCAAATTCATAATCTTGCAACTCCATGCATAGAGAGCTATGGATCGATTTGTGAGGGCTCATTTTTTATTTTCCTTGCATGTAAGGATCCATAGAAGTGCACTACTTTTTTGTGAACATTTTTGGCGCCCACCATGGGGCAGTGTAGATTAGCTTTGTCCCTTTAATTCTGCATTTTCTGTCAAAATTTTCATCAATTTTCAGCTTCATTTTCATTCTCTGGTTTTCTGTCTCAGAATATCGCGCGATACTTCTCAGGTATATCGCACGATATACCTCATAATACTAGTGCGAAACTTCATGTCACAAAAGAATCACATGACAGTATTGAGGTTTATCATCTGGTGTGGTGTGAAGTATCACCCGCATATCATGCAGTATATTGCTCAGACTGAGGTATATCATGCGGATATAGGAAACTGTATCGTGCGATACTAGTGAAGTCTGAGGTGTATCGCCTAACATAGCAGAGAGCTATATTTTGGGTTTTATCAGCCGGATTTGATCACATTTAGTTTGCTGGCTTACTTTGCTAAATTTAAATAGAGTTAATTTACATTTCTTAGTCTAAATTGATCAAGTTTTTACATTTCTTTCACTTACATTTTGGTTTTCCTAACCCTAGTTGTCTAACAAGTTGTGATTGTAGGAGCTTTGTTTGAAAGGAAATCATTATAAATCGCATGTCAAAGAGGGCTACTAACATTTTTGCAGGGCTGCCCAAAGCATAAACAAAAACAAAAACAAAATTTTTTAAAGTGTTTGTGATTTATTTCCTTTCAAGTGTGGCATTTACTAATTGTATTAGGAACCTTAATACCTTGTTGTAGGAATTTTGAGGTGGTAGGAGAGTATGCTCTTCACCCTTGTGGTGAAACAAAAATCTTGACCCATCTTGGGATTTTGAAAGCAAGGGGGTAATTAAATTTTGCTTGGTGTGTTTGGGAGAAGTTTTTGAGATAGGGGAGTATGCTCTTCACCCTTGTGGTGAACCAAAAACCTTGAACTTCAAAAATCATCCATTCTTTGTTTAGTTTAGGATCCTTTAGTGGGCCTACTCTTGAGCAATCAAGAGGAACAACCCAAGTGGGGACAACCTTGTCATCATTTTCCTTGGTGGCGAGTGATTCTAACTCACTATAATCTCAAGGCTATTGAGGACACAAAACCTTGGTAGATATAACACTTGTCTTTGCTTGATGTGAGTAACTCGTGGAATTGTGACCATGGGGAAAGCATTGAGCAAGAATGCTTAAGGTACTCTTGAGGCCGCGAGGTCCTAGTCCTCTATGAGGAACAAGAGGGGTGTTATGAATGGAAGCCCTTATTAAGAAGCTTTAGATAGAAGCCACCTTATTTAGCCGCTTATCTTCTTAGTGCAAGTATCAATCCAAGTGGAACAACCTAGATCACCTTAAGATACTCACCATATGTGTTCCTTTGGTTGTGTCTTTGACACTTCCATGACAAAGCCAACATCTATCATGGGTAACCACTTTGTCTGAGGCAAAGGGACACCAAGTTGTGGGCTAAGTTGGTAAGTATTGAGCCTTCACTTTTTAGGATAGATTTTCTTGAATTGTCTTCGATTGTGTGATACCAGTGTAAATGTTCTCAATATACAAACAATCGGTAGCATTCATAGGGTGTAATTTTATTTTGATATCACAAGTGTTTGTCTTGGAAAGGTTGCTTTCACCCTTGTTTCAAGTGTTTTGAGACATGTTTGATCCCTCACTATTTGCAAACTTGCCAAAATTCTACTGATATTGTGATTGAGATCGAAAACGTCAACCCTCAGACCAAAAATTTTCACCAAACAGACCCAAAAACTCAAAATTTTGCACAAATTGGTCAAGATCAACATCAGTATCACATTAGCCAAAGATAAATATCACATTAGAAGGTTGTTCTTGGTGAGAAAGTTTATCTCTAGAATTGTGAGCTACATTCTTGGGAAATTCTCGTACTCTTATTGTCCAAATAATTTTCATTTAATCTCAATTTCAATTATATTTTGGCCTAGCCCAACCTCATGGTTCAAAAGTGCAAGGGTAGTCACCCTTTGATTTGAAGTACCTCTTTGACAGTGTTGGTAAAGCCCCTTCTTCTATCTTTTCATTTCTCTTTGGACAATAGAGAACTCTGATTATCCTAGTTTGGTGTTGACATTTTGTGAGGTCATCCTATTACCAAGGGTCTTCTATTTTCAATCTTCCTTGGTCAGTCTAGATCTTAGATCCTAGGTGTTGTCATGTTGCTCAACATCTCAATGAACGTTATGGTATCAATTGCACAAGATGGCTCTTAGTCTTCTTCTTTCTTCTCCATTTCTCATGTTCTTCTGAAGTCTTCTATTCCCATGGAAAATTCTTCTTCTTCTTCTTCTTGATTCTTTTCCTCTTATTATCTAGTCTACATTCTTCTATTCATCTCTTCTTTCACTTCCACACTTGATTCCTCCTCTTCTAGGATCATGAATTTCAACTACCTTGCCATGGAACCTCTCTTGAGAATGGATGATCTTGAACTCATTTCTCAATTTGAAGAATTTCATTCCTCCAATGGTTCTTCTAAATATGGCATGGGTGATAAACTTATAGCAAAAATAAAAGAAAAGTTGAATGAATCAAACACCTTTGCTAGAATCATCCACATGATCCTATCACGATCTCCTTCTTCCAAACATCTTCATCATCTAAGTCTTCTCATTTGAATTCTTCATCTTCCAAATCTTATCATGACTCTTCTAAACATTATTCAAATTCCTCATTATCCAAGTCTTCTTCTTCCACTAGGTCTTCATTTTCCTCTTCTTCAAGATCTCGTTCCTCTTCTACTTCTCCCAAGAGTCTTACTTCTCTTCAGAAGAAATACCATAAAGAGCAACATGATAGTCCTTGTGATGTCTCTTCCACAAAGAGTGACACACCCACCTATGATGACTGTGATGATTATGATGATGGACAATGTAGTGAAACCTATGACACCTCTATTCCTAGGATTCCTCCTCGTCGTGTGCTCGTGCTTGCTAAAGGGTCATCCTATTGGGTAGATCATGATGGTGATCCATATGACTCTGATTTTGAGAGAAATTATGATATTTGTTGTGAATAATATGATACATCTACTTCTATTGAGGAAGAGAAAGCTTTCCATGCTGATTATAAACATAGATACTATGCGCATTTCTCTTCTAAGAACTCTCATGCTAAAACTAAAGATGACACTCTCAAGCAAGATCATGTTAATGATGAACCTTTGTCTTGTGATGGTTCCCTCTTATCCCCTACTTCCTCCAATACCCATAAATTCTCTAAAGCTTCTGAGTCTTCCAAATCTTTCAAAAATCCTTCATCCAACAAAGATCCTAATACTTTTCATGCGGTTCCCTATAGTTATCCTCAAGGGCTACCTCTTAAAGAAACTCAATCTAACCCTCACTTGACTGAAAATACTTTCAATAATGCTAAACCTAAAGAGCCTAAGCCTTTATGCACTATAATGCCTACTTTAGCTAGTCCTTCACCATCTTTTCCAAAGTCTTCCATACAATTCCAACATGCTTCCTTGTCCTTAGAAGTGGCTCCATGTCAAGAGGACTCTTAAAATGATAAAGAAAAGAACATAAAGAAAGATCAAGATCAAGAACCCTCCATGTCATCCAATTCTTTTCATGACATCTCTCCTCCATTTCATGGTTCTTTTGATCCTCTATGCTCTTCCACATTCATTCCACCATCTCCTAAGCAAGATCAAGCTACTACATACACCATTGAGCTTATAAATAATCAAAATAACCTTACCACACTTGCGCTTTCCAAAGATGATACTTCCATTAAGGTTATTAAAAATGGTGTTGTTACTTCTAATGTAAAGCCTATTGAAAATCAAAAGAAAGTTGATACACTTATGCTACCCAACAATCCTTGTCAAGATCAAAGTCTTCCATCTTCTTGTTCTACCACTCCATGTTCACTTCCGCTTTCTACTCTTCCTAAGTCTTTGCAAGCTTTGAATGATCCTGTCAAAGAAGGTGCTCCTATTCAAGATGTGCATGATCCTATTGAAAACTCTAATGCTCACTCTAAAGATGTTGATGTCCTTGGTTGTCATATAGATGCTGATGAACTTATTGATTATCCTTTTGCATCTTCCACATCCATCCTTGGACCTCCTCCACCAATACTAAGGGCTTCACGTCTTCCTTCTATCTTGGACCCTTATGTCCCTTCACTTTCCCCTCCTAATTCTCCTAATTCATCATCCATCTTGGGTCCTTACGTCCCTCCATCTCCTATCTTCCCTCAAGATCAACATAGATGCATACCCTTGAATCATTTTCATCCATCCACCAATCTAAACCAGTCATATTTTTCTCCTTCTTCTTCCACAAGTCCCAAGTCTTTTGGAAGTAACTTGAATGTTCAATACAAGTAAAAGAAGAAATAAAAGAATCCATCAAAAAAAGAAGATCACCATATCTCCTCTAATCAACATGGGGGCATAAAGTCAAAAGAGATATCTAAGAAGAAAATTGCAAGACAAGTATGGGTTCCAAAATCCATCATTGAAGATATTCTCTCTAAATCATCAAAAGGAAATAAAGAGCCTAAGGCTATATGGATTCCAAAGTCTCTCTTGAAAGAGTCTAATATTGAACAACAAGTGAAGTTGACATTCAAGCTTCCAAAGGCTTCCACTCCATCTTCCAAAACCATTCTTCCATTCCATGTGCCTGAACCACAACCTCTACTAAATATTCACTATATTCCTTCTCGTATTCCTTCCTTCACATTTCCTCCATCCTCTCGCCACCCTTCAAGGTGTGTGTCGACATTGATCTTGCCTTCCTTTCCATCTACCCTTTCACAATCCTTCCATTCATTATCCTTCTACCTTCTATCCTTTTTCCTCACTTGGCTATTCCTCCTATCTTCCAGCCTCACTTGCTTTACATAAAACCTTATCCTCCATTTTTCTCTTCCATCTTCTTCTCCCTGTCAGCATCTTTGAGCATATCATTTTGAATCCTTGGCATATTATGGTTTATCCTTTCAAGGAGAATTATCTACAAAGCTTGCCTTCTTCCAAAAAAGGAAAAAAAAAAATGAAAAAAAATGAAAAAAAAAATTGAAAATGTGCCATGGTGAAAACCTGAAAACAGGCACCTTGGTAGCAAAAGTAAAGAGAAATAAATTCATCCTATGGTGAAAACCACTCCCTTGTGGTGCCTTGGATAAGTACCATGATGAAAACCTAGTAATCAGGCATCACGCATAGTTCTTCTACATATTTCATCCATTCCATCCTCTCTCTTTGATCTTGGCAAGGTTGAACTATATGTGAACAATTGGCTATCTTGTGAGCTATCTTACAATGATCTTGCTTTCATTCCTTTCATGTTTAGCCTTCATATTTATTTTCCTCCATTCATCCTATCCTTTCTCTACCCTTCTCCCCTTTGGTCTTGATCTAATAAAAAAGAGTAAAACACGATGCTATGAAGTCTCTTGACATGTCTACCCTCTTTGGACTGCATCTTTTCCTTCTTTTGCATTACACTTTTGAGGCTTATCCTATGCTGGCCTTTCATTGCTTGTCCAAATGTGCTTTACATGATAATCTTTTCCCTAGCTTGGGTACTCTTGAGGAGTTTAACCTTGAGGATTTCTTCCTTTCGTTCGCCTTCATTCTCCTTTCCTCCATCTCATTCACCAGGTTGCCATCCATCTTGTCCCTCACCTTCTTAGACATTGGGACTACATGATGTGATCTTGCTTGGGACTTTGATGCCTATTCTATCTAGGGGCATCCTTTGTACATATTTTATTGATCCTGAAAAAAATACCAAAAAAAATCATATATGATGCTGAAAAAATTCTAAAAAGCATATATAGTCCTTAAAAAAAATACAAAAAAATAAAAAAATGCAAAAATTCAAAAAAATAGAAAAAGTGCCTTGGTGAAAACCTAGAAACAAGCACCTTGGTAGCAAAAATACAAAAAAAATGAAAAAATGAAAAAATGAAAAAAGATTCCAAGTGGTGAAAACTTGGAAATAGGCACTACTTGTGGCCTTTGCACTCCTATTTATTAGCATGCGTCCTTGACACTGCACCTTTCTCCATCATACCCTGACCTTATTTGGCTTAGTCTGGAATTGGTCTTTGTCTTTGTCTAGGGGGCATACCTGTTAGCATAGGTCTTTTAGGTGCGTTTGTCTCTTGGGGCATTTCACAGCATGTGTTTTTCAACACCACCCCAAACAATGTTTTTCAACACTACCCTTGTGTCGAGTGTTTCTTAACACTTATCAGATGTCTTACCCACCAGTCTAAGTATGATGTGATATCACTCATTTGCAAATGTCATACTCAAAGTTTGACTTTATGACCAACACACACGCACTTAAACAATCAACTCGCTTGAGATATGTTGACTTTATTTTTCTTTGTGTGTTGTCTATGAGGATTTATTTGATGAGTGGTCTCTCCCTGAGAAGTTTTCGATGATGCATAGCTAGAAGACTGAGGGTATGAGAACATGTTTTATTTCTTTATCTTCTTGTGGGTATATTTTTTTAGTCCTACATGTCATGAGCATTTATGCTGGTCTTACTTGACACTATGGATTGACAAGGTATTATCCTTGACTATTTTGCGAGTGCATGCTTCTAGCTATTCTGACTTTCATATGTCTTGATACAAACATAATCTTGCCATAACAAACTTAGGTAATCTCACTGCATTAGTCATCTTGACCTCAATGTCTTTGATGCCTAGGTGGGATTTCCACATTTCTATCTGATAAAGATCATATTCATATCCACATAGTTATGCTAGTGTGCATTGTATGATCTTACGACGCTACCAATAACGCTCGTTGATGATAATTAGATGTCTATAGGTGTTGTGACCTTGCAAGTCAACAAATTTCATAGTAGCTTGCATTCTTAGGTTCATCTTGCATATGGAGAGAGCTCTCCTTTTTATCATCTACGGACTAGTTGGTCAACTGTGCTCATTTTCTGATTCTTCTTGATCATATCTTTCATTTTTGGTCTTTCATATCACATCATTTTCTATCTATTTTCGAACTTGAAATCAAAATCCGAGTCGCATTTCAAATTTTCTCTTTTTTCTGTGTAGTTGACTGACCTTTTAAGGCATAATTCTTCGATCTTTGATGGAATTTCTTCCTTTTCATGTCTTTCAAACTTCTAGTCTTCCATTCACCCCATTTCTTTTCTTCTCATTCATCACTGGGGCATGTTTCACCGCCTAATGGTTACCCTATTGACCTATACATTCAATTATGATTTCATTTTGATTTGATCAAATCTTTATCGATTTGTTGTCTCTCCTCTACCTAATTCTGATTTCAATTCCGAGGGGGCAGTACCTATGGGATTCTCATCCCTGATTTTCTTGATTCTCTTGATTCAGACATCTTTTGAGAGCTTTTGCTCAAATTTGAGATTCTTATCTCTTACTTTGAATGTGATCCTGAATCGACCTCATATTCAAAGGCCTTTATTTATGTTTGTCTGGGTGTGATCCCGAATCGACCTCACATCTGAGTTATTTTGTGATCCCAGATCGATCTCACATTTCAACTTCATTCTTTGACTACTTGTGTTCCCAAATCGATCACACATTAGTCAAAGAGGGGCAAATGTATGCACCCAAAAATGGTCGCCTAGACTTTGGGCACCATTTATTTGATTTATCAACCCTGAATCATTTTTATCAATAATCAATATTTTCAACATTATCAATTTCTTGATCAAATTTTAATTTCGATCATATATTGGATTTGTATCCTATGGGCTAACCATTTATCCTAAGTCTTTATTTAATTAAAAGGAATTTCCTCCCCTTTTATTAAATAAAAAGCCCCCACTTTCCTCTTATCCTAAGTTTCACAAATAAAGCATTATTCTCATTTTATAAAAAAAGGAAATAACACTTTTTATCTCACATGGACATAAAGTCAACTCCTATTTTCCTATTGGAGGATACTTGTGCACATGGATTGCTCCTCTTTCAAGCTCCACCATTAATTGAGACTTTTGCCTCTTAATCTCCATGGTCCATTCCTTTGCATTTCTTATAAAAGGAGAGCTCTCTCCTTCATTTGCATATCCATCTCTTTCATGCTATTGTTATGCTGCAGGTTTTCTAGGTACATTTGGAGCTTTTGGAGATCATTGCTACATCAAGTTTTTCTTGGATTTCCTCATTGCTTCATAGTTTAGACTTCATTTCTTGCATTATCATAGCATCCATAGCTTCATTTCATAGCTTAGTTTCTTTTATGCAATAGATAACTTCACATAGCTTAATTAGGAAGGTTGTAATCCTTTGTATTTCCTTTCAATAGCTTAATTTGTACTTTCATTTCCATAGAATAGTTTGCATTCTCATTCTTAGCTTGCATTGCATTGCATTTCCATTTGATTCTTTGGGGATATTGGCACTCTTGCCCTTGTCATCATTTGAATCTCTCATTGTATGGTTGACTAGCAAGGTCACAAGCTCAATAGCTCTAGCTAAGAGAAAATTTATAATCTTGCAACTCCGTGCATAGAGAGCTATGGATCGATTTGTGAGGGCTCATTTTTTAGTTTCATTTTATGTAAGGATCCATAGAATTGTACTACTTTTGTGTGTATACTACTAGCATCTAAGCTTTGAAATGAATGCATTTTTTAAGAATCTTTCAAGGTTTAACAATCCAACCTATCTCCTATTGTGCCCAACTCAACCAACCAAAAGAATCTGCACACCCTTGAATCAAGAGTCCCCCCCTATCATAATGTTGAATTATACCAATCAATAATAGAATGAGCATCAAGGAGTTTTGGACCTGAAATCCTCAATTGCTCCTTAACTAGAGCTCTCTTTACTCATACGCCTTCTCCATCATGCTCTTCTTTTCTAGGACCAGCCTCAAAAAAACTCCAAATATGAGGTACACCTCTCTCTACATGCATTCCACATAACCAATAAAACATACAAGCATTTTTTAATTGACATGTGCAGTTATCTGACCAAATGAGATGTCTATCCTTAGCAATATTATTGTCCTGCACCCACTCAAAATAATTCTCAAAGAAATTTTGGACATACTCATGAGAATGAGATCTATCATTGCTCATATAAAAATGGTACTCTCTGATTATCTTTCGGTCATCTTATGTACTATCAGGGGAATGTCTATATGTTATGTGCACAAAAATAGCAACCTGAATAGAATTGTAATATTGAGCTTGCAACTCATTTTGGGATGCAATGTATAGTTCTCTACAAATTCAATGACCAATATAATAGTGCCAATTGGGAAAGTGTCCTTACACATCCTGAATTGTTGATCAAACCACTGAGACCTGTGACTATGCCTTGCATACTTGTAATTAATATTCTTCTTGAAATCTAAAATAAAATCAGCTACATTTCATTATTTGTAACCAACTCACATCTAGAGCCATCACCTCCACTTTTCAATGTATATTTAATGGTTTCATATACCTTTTTGTGGACAATTGTCTTTCCAAAATCATGTTTGCAACCCTCATGAAAAAATTCAATAAACTTCACTAGCCCACCACACTCTGAGAACTTGTCATTTAAGCAATCTTTTCTATAAAAGAAACATCCATCATCTCTAGGACATAAAAAATGATCAAGAAAGTCTCTTGATGATTTTGGAAGAGCACTTGCAACACACTCCTCCAACATTTCACTAGTATGAAAATTAGAATGAAGGGATCGTAATAGTTCATGGTGCATTGAAAACTCCACATGATATTTGCAACAACAAGTATTTCAAAACTTAAGAGGCACACAAAAAAAGGCTTGAGGGCTTCAAAATCTCTTTATGATATTTGCAATGTTAGATGTGTCTCACAAAAAAATTTGAACAACATAGTTTGACTCACCTCCAAATAATGTTTGGGATGTGGGGTGCAGTCTCGAATGCCAATTCTCAACTTCAAGACATCCTTCACATTTGGTGACACTCTTGAGTTAAATTGCCAAAATAGTTGAATTTGATCCTTCACACCATTGGTAAGCTTCTTATCACAACATGAAAGTCTCCCACTATAAGCCCATGTATCATTATGAAGAGGATTATCAAGTCTTTCTCTTCTTGCAAATGCTCTATCCAAAATTTTATGATTTAGGTTCAAGTCAACACAAGTTTGTCTCATCAAACGAGCCTTTCTCAAATGATGACTTGCCAAGAGTCATTTTTTGCAACTTGATACCATTTAAGTTTATTTGGATGTTGAGAAACATGTCATAGCACTTAAGATCTGACCCAGACCGACCAAGGAGGACCAGAAATGACAAGACAACAAATAGCAAGTTGGCAATTGATAGCAAATAGCTCACTGTTTGACAGACTATGGGATAGTCTTGCATGAAAAAGTGCAGTCTCACGCAAGGAAATACCAAGGGTCATGCAAAAATATGCTAGACTTGCATGAGGAAACATAGGATCAAACTAAAGCAACTAGCAAGAATCTTTGACGAGACTGTAGCAAAACGTCGTGTGAGGAAATGAAATCCCATGTGAAAAAATGCAGGGTTCGCATGAGAAAGTGCAAGCTCACACAAGAAAATACAAGGTATCAAGTGATAAAATAGGATCAGATAGCTCGACATCAAGTTGTAAACTTGGGAACTTAGTTTTTGTTCATTTTAAAAGATCAGGTAAATACATCAATAAAGTTTTATCATTGATCAAGCACGCAAGACAACAATCAAGGAGTTCAAGCAAACAATGTCTTCAAACAAAGGGCAAGGGACAAAGCAACCTTGCACATGAAAAATAATAGTGACTTAGTATGCTAATCCTTAAAGATTATATTTGTGTATGTTCTCAAAATGTTTTTGCAATCACTCACATAGTCGTAGCAAATAAAAATTTGGTTGCACTATGGTTCTTAGTAATGGTGTGACTCTGCAACTTTTGTAATCTCAAGAGGGTGAACTCCAATCTAGGCACACTGGGATTTTGACACATTTTGAGAATTTAATCAATCAAAGATGCTGAGGAGATCTGATAGCTCAACAAGAAACCACACCCATGGAGATTTCTTCCACAAGGACATTTATATAGCGGTTATTGCTACCATGACAAAAATGGCTATTATTGCTTGAGGTTCCGTCCACGTGGTTTACCCAATAAAGGGAGTGTCCACTATGGTTAACCCTCTCTAATAAGGTGACTCACAAAAAGGACCACATGGGGACTTGGTTTAGATTCAAGGATCTAAGTTTCTAGTACTACCCAAAAAGGGAGTAGAGCATAATTCTCTAGCCTCTTCACTTCACCCAAACATAGAAAGCAAGTTCATTGACATGCTAATATTGAAACCACTTCACCAAGGTTCATAATGTCAACAAAAATGTCTACCAAGCTCTCTAAGTGGGACCAAGAGAGAATGTACCGATCAATGTTGAAGACTAAACCAACTAAGATCATGAGATAGTAACAATATCCTCCCTACCTACAAGGGGTTCTATCATCAAGAAGAGCTTCGCAAGAAACCCACTCTCTCAAGAATGCCACAAATAGTGTTCATAGGGCCTAATTACTATGTGAAACATATATGCAAGAAAGTGAATCTATGTTCTTTTTTAGAGCCCAAAATTGAAGTGTGATTTATGAAATCAATAAACACTCAAGCTAGAGACATGAGCTATTCATTTTATATTCCAAAGTCCAAATGTTATAACACAATACCTCAAATCGCACCTTACTGTTATGCTGCTTTAGAAAATAGAATCAATGAAATAAACACAGCAACCAATGTCAGAAAATAGCAAGCAAAACTAGCAAATCTAGAAATTTAAGTCTCTATTGTCAGAATGTCACACGAGACAGTAAACAGTGTCATGTGAGAAATTACACAAACCCATGTGAGAAAGTACACAGGCCCACATGAGAAAGTGCATAGGCCCACTCTAGAAAACACCTTTGTTGCATGCATAAATGCTAATATCAGCAAAACTTTGCACGATATAGCAAGAAAATTCACATGAGGATCCATAACAGAGATGCACGGAAGTACGAACAGCACACAAAAATCACTAGAAAAATAAAATAAAATAATATGAGGCAAGAAATGCAATTTTCTACCCCATGGTGGGCACCAAAAAATGTGTGCTAAAATGTTGACACACTTTTATGAGTCATTATATCCAAGATTGCTCAAGAATGAGGTCTCAAATGGTGACTCATAGCTCTATATTCATGGAGTGCAAGGGTTTATAATGGAGGCCCTCAAATTAGACCCAGTTTGTGCCCATGTAAGTACATCATAAAATGAGAGATTCAAAGAGGAAAAGAAAAAATGTTAGTCTCCATGATCATCAAGTATGCATGCAAATGAAAATGGAAGCTATTCTAAATGATAACAATGCATGAAAGCAAACTAATCTATGAAAGGAAATGTTTATGCAAGATTATTCTATGAAAGGAAATATGAATCTAATCTAATATGCAAGTACAATATTAATCTAAATGGATTTCCATGGAGCATAAGAGAAGAAGACAAGAAAAGAGAAGTTGCAATATCCAAGTTCAAGTGCTCAAGAATCTTCTCCAAAATTGCTCTCCAAACTTGCAGCATAACAATACAAAAATCATCTATCTCTAAAAGAGAAGGAGATGGCTCCTTATAAAGAATCTTGGATGGTCAAGATTAAGAGGCAAAAAGAAATGAGCAATGGTAGAGATTAAATCTTGGTTGATCCATGTGCTCAAGATTCTCAAGAGACAAAAAGATGAAAAAGGCCCACCACTTAAAAGTATGTGCATTCAAAGTGGAGAGAAAAAGGGATTTATTTATTTTTTTAATTATTTTATTTCTTTTTTCAACACAAAGAGAGATTTAAGTGGGGATTTTATTAAAAGAGAAATTTTATTTTAATAAGATGATTTATTTAATTAAAAGGGAAGTTTTTTTTTAACTAAATAAGGCTTAGGATAAAATGATCAAACCTTAGGAAATATTAAAATAATTGAATTAATTACGATTTGATCAAGGAAATTTATTTGAATTGAAAAATATTGCAAAGCATTGATTCAGGAAATTGATAAATTGATGAATGGGAGCCCAAAGCCTACGTGACCATTTTAGGGTGCATACATTTGCCCCTCTTTAACTAATGTGTGATCTTCATGGGAACACATGTAGTCAAAAAATGAAGTTAAAGTGTGAGATCGATTTGGGAGCACAAAACAACCCAGACGTGTGATTGACGGATGAGAACACATCAAGACAAAAATAAGCTAATTAAAAAAGACAAGGCCAACACCCCTGTAAATAGGTAATTGTCAAGTCTCAAGCAAGGTTCCCCCAAGCAAAGCAATTGATAGGTTTGATAAAGCTAAATCAAGGATTGAAGTTTAATGTGTACTACCCCCTCATGATGGAAATTGAAATGAGATAGAGGAGAAACAATGAATTGAAAAATTTGATCAAATCAAACTAAAGATAAGGTTCTTGATGTAAGATGAAAGATATAAGGATCACAGAACCAAAGTAGATCATTAAGCATGAAAGATTATGCCCCAAGATTGAATTAGAAGAAAAGAAGTGGGGGGAAAGAGAATGGAAGATCGAAGTTTGGAAGGGTGGAAATAAATAAAGAGATGAAAGAGAATTTGCCTCAAGAAAGAGGATGCCTCAAAATCAATCAACTGTTTAAGATAGAAAATTTTGATTGAGATCACGAAAAAAGATACGAAAATGAAAATCAAAACGTGACCACAGTTGATTAAAATTCTAAAAGAAAGATGAAGGAAAACCCTCTCAAACTCCTAATGTAGCCTAAAAATGCAAATTAACATGAAGTCTAACAATGCAAGCTACATGAAAATGCAAAGGTGTACTTGCAATAGAGAAACTATAACATAGGATTTTTGCATTCTTCATTCATTAGAGAATGTTAAAGAACTTATTTTCATCATTGGGCCATTATTAATGGACATCGAAAAATCACAAAATCATCACTAGTCACATGCGCAACAATGAAAATATGAATGTGATTTATATCGGATTGGAATGTGGAAAGATTATAACATAAGCATCAAAGACATAAAGGTCAAAATGATTTGATGTTAGCTTACCCAATTTAATGTAGCAAAACCACACTCGCATCAAGGCATAGATGTTGGGATGACCATAAGAATGGTTGTGCAAAAATAGTCAAGGATGATGTCTCAAATCTCCTAAGTGTTTCAAGGGAAAAACAAGAGACACTCAAGAGCTTCAAGACAATACCCACAAGCAGAAAGTAAATAAAAACATGCCCCATGCCCCAAGTCCTCTAGCTATGCATCCCATAGAGACTTATTAGACAAGGATACTCAAAAAAAATCAATAACAGTCAACACACAAAGAAAAGATCATGACATAGCTCAAGCATTAAGTGTTGTGTTTAAAAATGTAAGTGTGTTAACTGATACTGAGTTCCGAGGATAAGGATCGAATGTTTGCAAGCAAGTAAGATCACATGACAAAACTGGGTAAGACCAAACCGAGAAGTGTTGAGAAACACTCGATGTCAGGAGTTGTGTTGAAAAACAAAGTTGGGGTGGTGTTGAAAAATGCCATTGGGGTGGCGTCCTAAAGACATAACGCATCCAAGAGACCAAAGCCAACATAGTTATGCCCCCTAGACAAAGACAAAGATGAATTCCAAACCAGGGCAACAAGGACAAGGCATGATGGAGAAAGGCTAAGTGTCGAGGATGAGTACTAAGAAATAGGGGTGAAAAAGCCTCAAGTAGCGCTTGTTTCCAAGTTTTCACCACTTGGATTTTATTGCAATTTTTTTAATTTTTTTTCGGGACTTTTTATATAAAAAAATTTGTATTTGTGCTACCAAGGCGCCCATTTCTAGGTTTTCACCAAGGCACTTTTTCTCTTTTTTTTGAATTTTTTTTTGAATTTTTTTGTATTTTTGGAATATATAATTTTTTTTGGAGATACATCAAAGCGCCTATTGCTAAGTTTTCACTAAGATGATCATTTTTTCAGGACATTTTTTGATTTTTAAAATTTTTGACAATATGTCATTTTTTTAAATTTTTTCAAGATCAATAAGTATGTATAAAGGATGCCCCCATATAGAATGGGAATCAAAATCCCAAGCAAGATCACATCGTGTAGTCCCAATGTCTAGCAAGGTGGGGAACAAGAGGGATTAGCAAGCTGGTGGAAGAGATGGAAGACAATAGAATGAAAGAGAATGAAGGGAAGAAATCCTCAAGGGAAAACTCCTCAAGAGTACCCAAGCTAGGGAAAAATTTTCATGTAAAGCACATTTGGACAAGAAATGAAAGGTCATCATAGGATAAGTCACAAAAGTGTAATATAAAAGAAAGAAAGGATGTAGTCCAAAGGAGTAGACATGTCAAGAGGCTTCATAGCATTGTGTTTTACTCTTTTTTATTAGATCAAGACCAAAGGGGAAAAGGATAGCGAAAGGCTAGAATGAATGGAGGAAAATAAATATGAAGGCTAAACATGAATGGAATGAAAGAAAAATCATCATAAGATAGCTCACAAGATAGTCAAATGTTCATGTATAGGTCAACATTATTGAGATCAAAGAGAGAAGATGGAATGGATGAAATATGTAGGAGAACTACGCATGATGCTTGATTGCTAGGTTTTCATCACGGTACTTATCCAAGGTGCCACAAGGGAGTGGTTTTCACCATAGGATGAATTTATTTCTCTTTACTTTTGCTACCAAGGCACCTATTTCAAGGTTTCCACCAAGGCACATTTTCATTTTTTTCATTTTCTTTTTGAATTTTTCTATTTTTCTATTTTTTAAATTTTTTATTTTTTTTGGAAGAAGGCAAGATTTTTAGACAATTCTCCTTGAAAAGATAAACCATGATATGCCAAGGATTCAAAATGATATGCTCAAATATTTTGATAGGGAAAGGAAGATGGAAGAGAAAAATGGAGGGTAAGGTTTTATGTAAAGCGAGTGAGATTGGAAGATAGGAGGAATAGGCAAATGAAGAAAAAAGATAGAAGGTAGAAGGATAATGAATGGAAGGATTGTAAAAGTGTAGATGGAAACGAAGGCAAGATCAACATCAACACACACCTTGAAGGGTGGTGAGAGGATGGAGGAAACATGAATGAAGGAATACGTGAAGGAATATGGTGAATGGATATCAAAGGTTATGGTTTAGGAGCATGGAATGGAAGAATGTTTTTGGAAGAAGATGAAGTGGAAGCCTTTGGAAGCTTGAATATCAACTTCACTTGTTTCTCAACATCAGACTCTTTCAAGAGAGACTTTGGAATCCATATAGTCATAGGCTTTTCATTTAATTTTGATGATTTAGAGAGAATATCTTCAATGATGGATTTTGGAACCCATACTTGTCTTGTAGTTTTCTTCTTAGATATATCTTTTGACTTTATGCCTCCATGTCAATTAGAGGAGACATGGTGATCTTATTTTTTTATGGGTTCTTGTATTGCTTCTTTTTCTTGTATTGAAATTTCAAGTTACTTCCAAAAGACTTCGAACTTGTGGAAGAAGGAGGATATGACTGGTTTAGATGGGTGGGTTGATGAAAAGGATTAAATAGTGTGCATTATGTGTGTGAATTTTGTACCTAGTTGTAGACACAACACTTCAGCAAAATATTAGAGGTTAGTTAAAATTGAAATCGTGCAGTGAAATGAAAACTAATCTAACCAGGCGATTTACTACCTTCTATTAGGTGCGATTATGTATTCTCAAATTGGACCGAGATCAGTGACCTTGACGACACCTAAATGAAGGATTTGAATGCAGAATCTAGATATGAGATGAATGCAAATTAATCTATATTTTTGGATTTTCTATGCAATAAGATAAAATAAACTGATATGAATCTATTCTAGATGAAAAATTGATATGCAAATTAAACTACAATGATATGCTAAATATGAAACTAAAATGACAAGATTGATCTCACAAAAGTTGTTGATTCATAAAAAAGCTTCAATTCTTCAGATGTCAATTCACTAGCGTGATTGTACAAATTTGTGGATTGATTTTGGCAGAGTAAGTATGCAAACTTGTGAGATGATTTGTGAAGAGCTGAGCTTTGATTTTATAGAAATCTAGGGCTTTAGAGGTGCATGAAAAAAAGCCATAAATCACTTTAGTTGATTTTTGAGTCAACAGGGAATTAAAGATAGTTAACTCACAAAAAATTATGCAAAAATAGCTTTTTGATTTAAATCAGAAGTTGAGATCAACTTTCAACTCAAAAAAGAGTTGAGTTTATTTTTAAAACAACTTGAATTGATTTTCTGATTTAAAGTTCAACTATTTTTTGGATGTGCATAATTAATTATGAATTAAATAAATAAATAAAATGATTTATCCTCAACTTAACTGATTTTGAAAATAAAACAATTGATTTATGGGTTAATCAATTATTAACTCAAACTTTTATTCCAAAAACCATATTATTAAATTTGACAATTGACATTAATCAATTAAATAAGAATTTAATCAATTAGTCATAGGATATTTGATTTATTGTCAAAATGAAATAATACAATTTAGGAATAAATATAATTAAATCCAATTAAATAATTAAGTGGCAGAATTAAATCTAATTAATTAAATATTGAGAATATTCAATTAATCAAACTTTAGGATAAATAGGATTTATCACCAAATAATCATTAAATTAAAGATAATTAGGATAAATAGGAATAAAGAATATTCTCCGATGCAGAATTTAGGATAATCAATCATGATTCAATAATATGTCGATGTGCCTTTGGTTAGGACTTCAATGTCGATTTCGTTTGATATGTCGATGTAGGAGGTTAATGAACTTATAGCCCATTTTTGGGGTATTACATTTTGCCCCTCTTTGAATTGTTATGTGAAGCGCAGTGGTTCAAAGACAGTCTATGTTTGATATGGAAACTGATGTTTGAAATTGATATTGATATGAAGTAAAAATTGATTGACGTTTGATATGAAGATAATAGGTCCTGAATGACCAAAGATAATGTCAACTATAACAACAAATGAACCAATGATTATGAAGAAGTGTCAAAATGCCTGATTCTAACCTTATGATTGTGAAGAAGTGAGTGACTGATTCCAGATCTGATTGTCGATAAGAATCACATTGGTATCACATCTAAACCCTTTAGTTATGAAGAACCATGGAAATAACACTAATGAACCAATGGTTACAAAAGATTGATATAGTTTACAAGATTAGGAGAATACCAAATTGATATGGATCTCAATGAATCTGATATGCCCCGAGTGATGATTAATTTGCCCCAAGCGATGAAGTCATTTTGATGAATCAACAACTAGACATGGTTGTTGTCTTGATTACTGAGAAAATATATGATTTCAAATGTAGATTATAGACTTTGAATTGATGTGTAATACCATGCCCCCTTCGGGATAAAAATTGAAATTTGACAAGAAAAGTTAGCGTTGAATAGTTCAAAAGCATGCTAATTGATTTGAGAAGTGGTTAAACACATTCGAGAATGCATTCTACATCATTTGAGGGTCCAAAAGACCAAGTTTGATGAGGTTAAACTATGAGTTGACCATAGTTGACCAAGTTGAAATTTTGATAGTTTGATGCAAGATAATTAGTTAAGTTGAATTCTAGATTTCTGTGATGATTGAAAGGTTGATTATGCAAGTAGTTAATACTATGAACGATCTCAGATTTCAATTTTGATCCTGAAAAAGGATTCTACTTGCTATTTCATTGGATGGGCCTTCGTGTAAGACTCAGCTATTGTTAGATTTGGAGAGACAATTGAAGAATCTTTTAAGCATTGAAGTTTGTTTAGCCATTTGTGAGATCATGCAAACATGAAAAATGCAAAGAAATATGCAAAAATGCAACCTAAAACCTAGGACCTAGTCACTGATCAGCTATCAATCATTCTCATCATTGAATTTTTAGGTAACCGAATAAATCAATACAATGCCCACTAGTTAGGAAACCATAGACATATGAATATTGATTTGTATGCGCAAGAATCAATACAATACCCACTGATTAGGAAACCATGGATATATGAATATTGATTTTGTTTTTGGAATGTCAAATTAGATATAAGCACCAAGGCACAAATGCCAGGATGACCTAAATATCATGTCCATTTTGATATAGCAATTTGTATAAGCATTAGAACATAAATGTCATGATGACTTGAATATGCCTTGCATTCAAACACATCAAACAGTCAAAAGATCATTCTAAATCTAGTGTGAATTACCCGTAGTGACCCTTTATCGTTCACATCCTTAGGTAAGATCGTGTTTCACAATAGGAGAAAGAACTCGCTCAAAAAGATAATAGTTAGATCAAACTTCTTTGAATTTTCTGGGTATCAATGGTCGAGGTACACATGGCATCCAATTAGAGATAGAGACTCTTACAGATGGACACCATTTCAATCCATAATTTCCAAAGTTGTTAGATTTTCACATACAAGAAGAAGATGAAGAAAAGATTATGCCCCCAGTCATCACTCTCTAAATCCTATAAAGGACATCATCAAAGATCTCGAAGGACACAATATGCAAAAATCTCAATGTGAATCAATAAGCATACAAGATAAAAGTATATAAAAAGCATAGATTATTTTTAGTTTGTGTTCGATTGCGTTGTTGTAGATACAAAATCCTTTTTAGAGAGGAGACTAACTGATTGACTTAGATATGGCTTAAAAGGACTCTAACTGGATATGATACGTCTCAGATATACTGGAGACCATATGATATGACATTGATTGCCCCCAAGTTTGGAACATTGATAGGATACAGATGCTTGAGCTGATTGGTCTAGAGACTAACTTATTGAAAATAGGAATGTGGAAACAAATTGGGAGATATGTACAAACTAAAGCAAGACCAAAAGCTAGGAAAGACCAAGATTGCACTGATAGATGGAGCATTTTGAACAAGTGGTGCCCGTTTGTTGATTTTTCATCATCTTGGCAGAGATTCTATTTTTTCTACCAAGGCACCTGTTTCCAGGTTTTCACCAAGGAACTTTTTCTTTTTCTCATTTTTTTGTACTTCTGATATTTTTTACTTTTTTTGTGAATCATCAAGGCTCTTATTGCTAGGTTTTCACCAAGATGTTCATTTTTTCAAGACTTTTTCAGATTTTTAAGATTTTTTTCAAGACATTTTACCATACACTGAATGCCTTAGGTGTAGAATTTCTTCAGATGGAGAATGTTGATTGGTTCTCAAAGTTGTTCTCCTTCATTCATTGAGAGTAGATAGGCACCAGAGCCAAAGGTAGTAGTGATTACAAAGCGACCCAACCAGTTGGGTTCAAACTTCCCCTTGCGCTCTCTATGTGATTGATTTTTACGATTCTCTCTCAAGACTAGATCACCAACCTAAAATTCTCTGTGTCTGACTTTCTCATTGTAACATCTAGACATTCTCTTTTGATATACTTTGAGATGATCATACACTGCTTGTATACGATCATCTAGTAGTTCAAGTTCTTGCAACCTAGACACTCTGTAGTCATCATCAGTTACTAGACCATGCATTCTGATTCTTAGTGATGGGATTTCAACCTCAATAGGCAATACCGCTTCAGACCCATAAACTAAAGCGAAAGGTGTAGTCCCATTAGGTGTTCTGATACTTGTTCTGTAAGCCTAGAGAGTTGGATTAATCATGAGATGCCAGTCTCTTCTTGTTTTATTAACTTTACGGTGCAATATTTTCAATAGATTCTTATTAGAAGCCTCTGCTTGTCCATTCCCTTGAGGATAGTAGATAGATGACCAAAGTTGTGTAATCTTGAATTTGGCACATAAATCATCTAGATCTTTGTTCTTGAATTGTCCACCATTGTCTGTGATTATGGAATGAGGTATCCCATATTTGCATATGATATCATTCAATATGAGCATAGATATTTGTTTTCCATTTGCTTGTGTCAAAGGGACTGCTTCTACCCATTTTGTAAAATAATCTGTAGTTGTGATTATAAGGGTATGTCCATTAGAAGAATGAGGATGTATAGCTCCTATAAGATCAAAGGCCCATTGATGAAAAGGCCATTGTGTAGTAAAGGGGATTAGATCTCTCCCTAGAGCATGAATTAGGTTGCCATGTACTTGACACTTTTGACAATTCTTAGAAAACTTGATAGACTCTTTCTCCATTTCAGGCCAATAGTACCCAGCCCTAATTAGTTTTCAAGCTAATGTTAAACCATTCGAGTGTGACCCATAGATACCATCATGGACTTCCTCGAATGCACATTGAGACTCTTCCCATTCTAAAAATCTAAGTAGCATACCATCTAGACCTCGTTTGTATAGATCATGACCAATGATGACATATCAGGAGGCATTATAGATAAGGTATCTCTTTTCATGGCGGTTGAAGGTATCAGGAATGATTTGGTCTTGGAGATAGGAAAATAGGTTTTTGTATCTGGATGACTCATGACCCACAATAGTATAGATCATGTAGGTCTTAGGGGAATCATATGCAAGATAAGATAGTTCTTCCACTAGGAACTCATAGCGTAGCTCATGTTCAGGCTATTGTAATAGAGTAGATAGCATTGCCATTGCATCAGCAGCCTTGTTCTCTATTCTAAGAATTTTCTCAAATGTGATAGATATGAAATACTTCTTTAGATCATCTACCATTATTTTGTATGGAATGAGCTTTTCATCCTTAGTCTGGTACACATCATTGACTTGATGGATAACAAGTTGAGAGTCTCCATGAATGTCTAGCTCTGTCACTCTCCACTCAATTGCTAATTTCATGCCATTAAGAAGGGCTTCATATTCTACAATATTGTTTGTGCAAGGGAACTTTAATCTGAATTCTTTAGGTATGTATTATCCTTGAGGAGTTATGAACAATATGCCTTCTCTAGATCCATTATGTGTATAGGAGCCATCAAAGAATAACTACCATTCTCTAGAAGAAAGAGTCATGATAGATGAATCTAGAAATTCTATTTGCATTGGTGTATCATCAAATAAAGGTGTATCTTCTAATTGATCAGCAATAACTTGACCTTTAATAGCTTTTCTTTCAACATATTCAATGTCAAATTTACTTAAGAGCATGACCCATTTAGCTAATCTACTTGTGAGGGCATCTTTGCTTAGTAGGTACTTTAGTGGATCAATCTTAGCTACCAAATGGGTGGTATGAGAAAACATATAATGTCTCAGTTTCTATGATGCAAAGATCACAGCTAGACAAGCCTTCTCAATCATAGAATAATTCTTTTTGTATGCCATCAATGTTCTTCTGATATAGTATATAGCTCTTTCTTTTTTGTTCTCATCATGTTGTGCAAGCAATGCCCCCAGTGATGTATCTGTAGCTGAGACATATAAGATCAAAGGTTTCCCTAGAATGGGAGGCATCAAGATAGGAGGATTTGATAGATACTTCTTGATATGGTTAAATTTTCTCTCATATTCTTCAGTCCATGCAAAGGTCACACCTTTATGTAATGTTTTTGTAAAAGGTTGTGATATGTCTGCTAGTTGAGATATGAAGCATCTGATAGATTGAACTCTTCCTTGCAATGTCCTCATTTGACTGACATTTTTGGGAGGTTGCATCTCCATGATAGCCTTTACTTCAGCCGGATCAACTTCAATGCCCTTCTTTGAAACTATGTATCCTAAGAGCTTTCTAGAAGTGACACCAAAAGCACACTTCTTAGGATTTAGTCTGAGACTAAATTTTTCCATTCTATCTAGTATCTTGCTCAAGTCATTTAGATGTTCAGTTCTAATCATATATTTTTCTAAAGTATCATCCACATAATCCTCCATAGTCCTATGCATCATGTCATGGAAAATAGATGTCATGGGTCTCTGATATGTAGCACTAGCATTCTTAAGCCCAAATGGCATGACATTCCAATAGAAGGTACCCCATGCACATGTAAAAGTAGTTTTCTCTTGATCCTCTGGAGCAATTTTTATTTGATTATATCCAAAAAAACCATCCATTAAGGAATACATCTCAAAACCTGCAGTCATGTCCACTATCATATCAATGTTAGGTAGTGGAAAATCATCCTTAGGGCATGCTCTATTTACATCTCTAAAGTCTGTGCACACTCTGATTGATTTGTCTAGTTTAGAAATAGGTACAATATTAGAAATCCATTCTGCATAATCAATAACTCAGATGAATCCGGCTTTCAGGAGCTTCTCTAATTCAGCTTTTACCAAGAGTGCAACATGAGGATGCATCTTTCTTAATTTTTTCTTAACATGTTTAACATTTGGAGCTATAGATAAATGATGCATTATAAGATTAGGATCCAACCCTAGAATATTTGAATATTTCCATGCAAAGTTGATCTTCTTCTCTATTAGGAATGTTGTAAATTTTTGCTTCTCTTCTTCTACTAAAGATTGTGCTACATGAATCAACTGTGGTTCTTTTGTTGTTACCAAGTTGATGGATTGAGTAGGCTCAATTAGAACAGGAGAGTTGTCCTGTAAATGACTCAGAAGGACATCAAATATCTCATCCTTAGGCACCTCAGAGAGGTTTTCACCTTTGGATACATCTTTTATTTTTACTTTTGTAGGCTCTGAGACTGCCACAAAGTGGTTTTCACCCTCATAACTCCTTTTCTTTTTATTCTTATTCTTATTTTTCTGACTAAGATACTTGATGTCCGACTCCGTCATGCTAATGCTTGGTTCACTAATGGAAGTCCTCATAGGATCAACTGCATTGAGGTAGCAAGAAAGGGCATAGTCATTTGGTAAGGTATAAATACCATGGCTCAGATTTGTGGAGGTTTGATCAAGAAGTTCAGGATGTTGGATAGTCAAAATGGGGAAAGATTGGGAGATAGTGTTTACGGATATGGATCTGCCATCATCAGTCCTAACCTGATGCTCGAGTTCAAAGGTGATATTACAACTTAAGACATTCAATTCATGAATAGGATCAATGTCATTGTGGGACTCCAATTCAACCATCGGTGGATCAGACTCGATAAGTTCATTACTTCGCTCTAGACTTACGTTGGTTTTAGGTGCATATTGGTGAATAACATCAACATGTTTTTCTATGATAAGCTCATCTTCCTCTGGAATGACTCCCCATTCATAGTCATTAGATTCTTCATCTATGCCTCTAGGAAATCTAAGAACATGAGTAAATTCGGGATGAATACCCCAAGAAGGGTTACCCTCATATTCTAATTTGAATTCATACTCATGGGAATCTATCTTAGGATAACTACCACCTTCCTCTTTGTCTATTTGATTGTCTTCGAAATTAGCTAGTTCTTCTGTTGCAACTATCTCTTGCTCTATAGTAGGTTCTTGTGTTTCTACTACATCAATTCTTTTGATTGGATCATTTTCAGCATCAAGAAGGTCTTTGATTTTGTTAGGAAAATACTCATAAGGAATAAGTTCTGAGTTGTCTGAATCACTATCTAATGGTTTAGTTTCTTCCTTCTTAAGAAGGGGTTCACCTGGTGCGATCTGCTCTATGACATGAGAACAATTACCTTTGAGGTGGAAGGGTTTCTTTTTAAATCCTAAGCCAACAGTATCTTTTTTTTCCCTACCAGTATGTGAAATAGGTGTTATAAGACCTTCTCCTCTGACTCGTAGAGGTCCTTTACCTGGATATCCCATCTTAGCTATTAATTTATCTCCTGGACCATATGTCTTAGAGGGGATTTTGGATACTTTAGAGTCACTAGGTAGAACAACTTGGGATTTAGGTTCATCTTTGTAAATCCATGCAAGCACAACTTCATCTTCTTCAAATTCTTGCTAGGAGATTTATTCTACCACAAAATTTCTTTTATATGCCTCAAGAGGTTCTTTAGAGTCTGGTTTGGACTATTTTTGAGTTTTCCCATAAGACTTAGCTGAGATAGGGAGAGATGTCAAAGACAAGACTGGCTCTATAGTATATTCTCCCATACCTTTTGCTTTGATATTGACCTCTTTTGCAATGTCTTCCATTTTAGATGTGGATGCTTCTTTTGTTGGCTTAATGGAAGATTCTTTGTTAATAGGCACCAGTTTATCCACACTTTCTTTCAATGTATTGCAAGTGGTAGATATGTCTATTGGAATAGTGACCTCTACTCCTTCATAAGGAAATTTCAAACATTGGTGGAATGTAGGAGGAATAGCCTTCATCTCATGTATCCACAGTCTCCCTAGAAGGATGTTGTAAGCCAAAGATAGATCAAGAACTTGACATATAGTATCTCTGATAACCAGACTTGCTCTGATAGGTAAGAAAATGGTGCCTTTAGAAGATCTTTCTTGTTCATCATAGGCTTTTATAGTTATTTTTTTTCTAGGATCAATAGCTAATTCTAAAAATCCCAATTGTGTGACCAAGCTGTAAGAACAAATGTTTAGGCCAGTGCCCCCATCTATCAACACATGTTTGACTCTATGGTTCTGGATCAAGACTTCTATATGCAAGGGTTGGTTATGCGGGTGACTAAAGGAGTTGTCATCTTCCTCTGAAAAGGAGATATATTGCAAAGATGTAAGATGTCCAACCATAGTCTGGAACTTGTCTAAATCAAGGTCATCAGGAACATTGGATCCGAGCAAAGCTTTGTCTAGAATAGCTCTATGAGCTGGAGATATCTGAAGCAACTCAAACATGGAGATTTTAGCATTGGTGTGTTGGAGTTGTTGAACAATTCTATAAGATGTTGGCCTTGTATCTTTTGGATTGGAATATTTAGAAGCAACCTTCTATTTGGAAGCGGAAGAAAGATTGAAGGGCATCTTAGGGATATTTGATGAATCTAGGATTTGTCCTTTTAGATGTGCCTGAGCTTGTGATCAAGTCACTGCATTAGCTAAAGTATGATCTCTATCTCTTCACACAATTTTGATGACATTGCAATGCTCAGAGAGACAAGGTTCAACCATATTGATAATAGCATTATTTCCAAGGTAAGCATAATTGACCTTTGCCCCCATATTAGGCTGAGAAGATAAAACTTCTTGACCATGTTTCAGAAATGGTTCTATGATTGTTGTATGATCATTATTGCTCTTATGATTGTCAATCATGATGTCTCCCTTATCAATCAGATCTTGAATAGTATGTTTCAAGCATAAGCAACTATTAGTTTTGTGACCTTTACCCCGATGGAAATCACAGAATTCATTCTCTCTCCACCATTTTGGTTTAGGATCAGGATCAGATTGTCAAATCTCAGGAAAAGAGATGATGTTATTAGCTAGTAGAGTTCTCATAGCTAATTCCAAAGATTCTCTAAGAGGAGTGGACTTTTGTTTATTATCAACGGACCAAGATTTGTATTCTGGCTTCTTTTGAGATGGTTATGAACACCTTTTTCTCTGAAGCTTTGATGGCTTGGGTACCAATAGTTAGATTGAAAGTTGGTGCCTTTGATGGGGCACGGATAGTATCAACAATTCCATCTGTGACAATGCCTTTATTCTTGTTCCAATTTTTGTTCTTGTCTTTAGAACTGGATCCTGATTTGTACTTGTCCTTTTGAAGTGTGATGTCTCCTTTTTTCACGAGTACCTTTTCAATTTTGATCGCATTGTCTACCACCTTATCAAAAGATGTATGATCTTACATTTGTAAAGGTTAGTTGATCTCTAGGACAAGATTATTGATGAAGATTTCCAGTTTCTCAGTTTCTGGAATAGGCCTAGCATATAGAGAGAATTTCTTCCTCCATCACTTGAGAAATGTCAGGAATGGTTCTCCTGGATATTGTTTCAGATTGCAAATATCAATCATGGTGACTAGATTTTGAATGTTGTAGGAGTATTACTGATAGAACAATTTGATCAACTCCTCAAAATTTTTGATAGTAGAAGGCAATCTAGAGAACCAATGAATGGCTGCTCCTCCTAGAGATCGAGGAAAAAGACACATCAGATAAGTTGGTTCCTGCATGAACTCCATAGATTGGGTACAAAATTCTCAAACATGATCTTGAGGATCAAAGTGCCCATCATACTTATCATATTTCAGCATCTCCACTCTTTTTGGGAATGGTGGCATGTACAAGTCTTTATCAAATGGAAAAGGACATAGGGCCTCCATGGAGAAATCCTTGGGTTCCTTTTCTTTCTCAAGTTTATTAAGTTTGACTTGCATGGCCTGCATTTGTTTCATCATAGATGTGAGTGGAGTTTCTTCCTCATGCGTAATGATATCATCAACATTAAATTTGGGAGGAAGTTTAGCTCCTTGATGAGCTAATTGTAAAAAGTATGCCTCTCTATCTTCTTTCAAAAAATGCTTCATCATTCTTTTGAAGTTATCATCATTTTGATACTGAGCAATTTCTTCAGGTGTGGGTTCCTGATCTGCACCATGTTGAGATTGAACTCTTTGAGAGCCAAAGTTTGTCCCTACTTGAGACATGGTAGGAGTTCTCCCTGGGATAGAGTGAGGAGGAGTTTGTTGATTGCCTCCATGAGTTGATGAAGGAGGAATGTAACCAAATTTCAATCAAAAATTGCCAAGACCGTCTTCTTTGTAAAGACCAGAATTGTAGAGTTGCTCAAGAGTTGGAGTCTAGAGAGTATTCAAAGGTATGGTATGGGATATTTCCTAGATTTCTTGTGAGAGGAAGCTCTAGTTTCCACCACTAACCTTGGGTGAAGCAAAAGAATATGATGAAGATAATTGAAAAAATATTTGATTCAAGAAGATCAAATGATGCAACCTTGTCAAGGTTTGATTGATTGAAGCTTGGATTAGACATAAATGAAGGAGACTATACCCTAGATGTATGGGTAGATTTCCCAAAAGATAGCGGGCACAAGTTCGCAACACTTAGCCATTTGGAAGATGGATTGAAGATTGATAGTTATGACAAGGTTTTGACACAAGATAAAAAGAACTCAAATCGATTAAACAAAAGGCTAAATCAAATTCAAAAGGCCACTTTAGGAAAATGATTGGATTCTCATTAGTTTCTACTTTGTTCCTGACACAGTGATTTTCTTGACAGACTCTAGAAATAGGCTGGAAAAGCTGGGTCTCTGATAGTTCTGACAACTTTCTGGCATTTTTTCAAAATTTCTCAAACAACTTTCTACAGGCTCATACGACAGTGGGTATAGCAAGAAACAACAATTGACAAACTCGTACGACTATTGCAAAACTCGCACGATAGTTGATAGCAGGGTTTTTGAATTTTTGAATTGACTAGTAGCAAAACTCGTACGATAATATACTAGCTACCATACGACAATTTGGGGGTTCTGAAATGACAATAGCCAAAAGTCGTACGATTTTCTGACTTTACAAGATGACTTTTGACTCCAGAAAGGTGTTTGACATCAGATTTTGCAATTTTTTAGATTTTTAGTTTTAGATTGTTCACAAAATTGTCTATCTAGATTTGAAGATTGTAGCAGATCGATTCATTCTTAGTAACTAGATAGATAAACAGGCACGCAAAATAGCAAGCAAGTGATTTCAAGCACATCTAAAAATAATGAACAGGGGACAAAGCAACCCTACGCATGAAAAATCAAGTGACTGAATTGTGCTAATCCCTAGGAGTGCTAACAATGTATGTTCCAAAAAGTTTTACAATAACGTACATATTCCTAGAAAATGAAAATTTTGCCTCACTAGGGTTTTTAGTAATGGTCTGACTCTGCAACTTTTGTGATCTCAAGAGGGTGAACTCCAATCCAGGTGCATTGGGGTTTTGACACAGTCCAAGAATTTAATCAATCAAAAGCTACTAGGGAGATCTGACAACCCAACAAGAGACCACACCTATGAAGATTTCCTCCACAAGGACATTTATATAGCGGCTGCTACTACCATGGTGAAAATGGCTATTACTGCTTGAGGTTTCATCAACATGGTTGACCCAATTAAGGGAATGTCCACTATAGTTAACCCTCTCTAAAGATGACTCACAAAATATACCACATGGAGACTGGTTCCAGATTCAAGGATCTGAGTTTTTGGTACTACCCAAAAAGGGAGTAGAGCATAATCCTCTAGCCTTTTCATTTTTAACCCAAACAAAGAAAATAGATTAATCTGACATGCTAAGACCAAGATTGTCTCACAAAGATCTATGATGTCAACCACTTATGATCTATCAACCTCTCCGGAGAGAGAATGTATCAATTAGAAGCTGAAGACGCAGAAATCTAGTAGAACATGAGACGCTCTCAGTAATCTCCCTACCTACAAGGGTTCCTTCATTAAGAAGAGTTTCACTGGAAACCCACTCTCTCAAGAACCATGAATAGTGTTTATAGGGCCTATTTACTATGTGTAACAAAGATGCTGAAAAGCAAATCTATGTTCGTTGTTATAGCCCAAAATAAAATATATGATATGAAAGCAATAAAGGTCACACAAGCTTGACATGCAAGAGTTCTTTTTAATCTAAATCAAAATGTTATCAGCTGAGAAGATTACCTAAATTCCTCGCAACGCGCTTAGTAGATTCTTACCTATTTTTAGCAATTCTCATGCATTTTCCCAATCAAAATCAATAGAAATCAATCAGAAACAACAAATTTCAATTGTTAATGTTAGTTGTCAGTCCAAATCAGAAAAAAAAATTTGGAAAACTACCTAGAAAAGTGAAATGACAATTGAAACTTGGCACTAAAACTCATACGATTGTGGGTCACCTACCAGACAACAATCCAGAAACTCGTACAACAATGGGTATCAGATCATACAACAAAAGAGCTTCCAAATGACACTGTGTTTCTAGTGGTACGATCCTCAATCAAATAAACTATCGTACGATAGTGGGTACCTCCTGATACGAGTTTCTAACAAAACTTGTACGAAAATTGGTACAGAAATAAATTAAAAATCATAGCTTTGGAACAAAAAATGACAAGAAGATGATAGAAATTGATAGAAATTGAATGGAAACCCATTTCTGCCCCACGGTGGGCACCAGAAATGTGTGTGTGAATTTTGTACCTAGCTGTAGACACAACACTTCAGTAAAACATTAGAGGTTAGTTAAAATCGAAATCATGCAGTGAAATGAAAACTAATCTAACCAGGCAATTTACTGCCTTCTAGTAGGTGCAAGTATGTATTCTCAGATTGGACCGAGATTAGTGATCTTGACGACACCTAAATGAAGGATTTGAATGCAGAATCTAGATATGAGATGAATGCAAATTAATCTATATTTTTAGATTTTCTATGCAATAAGATAAAATAAACTGATATGAATCTATTCTAGATGAAAAATTGATATACAAATTAAACTACAATGATATGCTAAATATGAAACTAAAATGACAAGATTGATCTCACAAAAGTTGTTGATTCACAAAGAAGCTTCAATTCTTCAGATGTCGATTCACCAACATGATTGTACAAATTCATGGATTGATTTTGGTAGAGTAAGTATGCAAACTTGTGAGATGATTTATGAAGAGCTGAGCCTTGATTTTATAGAAATCCAGGGCTTTGGAGGTGCATGAAAAAAAGCCATAAATCACTCTAGTTGATTTTTGAGTCAACAGGGAATTAAAGATAGTTAACTCACAAAAAATCATGCAAAAATAGCTTTTTGATTTAAATCAGAAGTTGAGATCAGCTTTCAACTCAAAAAAGAGTTGAGTTTATTTTTAAAACAACTTGAATTGATTTTCTGATTTAAAGTTCAACTATTTTTTGGATGTGCATAATTAATTATGAATTAAATAAAATGATTTGTCCTCAAATTAACTAATTTTGAAAATAAAACAATTGATTTATGGGTTAATCAATTATTAACTCAAACTTTTATTCCAAAAACTATATTATTAAATTTGACAATTGACATTAATTAATTAAATAAAAATTTAATCAATTAATCATAGGATATTTGATTTATTGTCAAAATGAAATAATACAATTTAGGAATAAATATAATTAAATCCAATTAAATAATTAAGTGGCAAAATTAAATCTAATTAATTAAATATTGAGAATATTCAATTAATCAAACTTTAGGATAAATAGGATTTATCACCAAATAATCATTAAATTAAAGATAATTAGGATAAATAGGAATAAAGAATATTCCCCGATGCAGAATTTAGGATAATCAATCATGATTCGATAATGTGCCAATGTGCCTTTGGTTAGGACTTCGATGTCGATTTCTTTCAATATGTTGATGTAGGAGGTTAATGAACTTATAGCCCATTTTTGGGGTATAACATGCATCTATGTTGATCTTGAGGAAAGATAGGAGATGGAGGGATGTAAGGACCCAAGATGGATGATGAATTAGGAGATTTAGGAGGGGAAAGTGAAGGGACATAAGGGCCCAAGATGGAAGGAAGACGTGAAGCCCTTAGTATTGGTGGAGGAGGTCCAAGGATGGACGTGGAAGATACAAAAGTATAATCAATAAGTTCATCAGCATCTATATGACAACCAAGGACATCAACATCTTTAGAGTGAGCATTAGGATTTGCAATAGGATCATGAAAATCTTGAATAGGAGAAACTTCTTTGATAGGATTGTTCAGAGCTTGAAAAGACTTAGGAATAGTAGAAAGTGGAAGTGACCATGGAGTGGTAGAACAAGAAGATGGAAGACTTTGATCTTGACAAGGAGCTTTGGATAGCATAAGCATATAATTTTTCTCTTGATTTTCAATAGGCTTAACATTAGAAGTAACAACACTATTTTTAATAACCTTAATGGAAGTATCATCTTTGGAAAGCAGAAGTGTAGTAAGGTTATTTTGATTGTCAATAATCTCAATGGTGTAAGTAGTAGCTTGATCTTGCTTAGGAGAAGACTTAAGACATGGTGGAATGAATGAGAAAGGGCATGCAGGATCAAAAGAACCATGAAATGGATAAGAGACATCATGAAAAGGATTGGATGACATGGAGGGTTCTTGATCTTGATCTTTCTTTATGTTCTTTTCTTTATCATTTTTAGAGTCCTCTTGACATGGAGCCACTTCTAAGGACAAGGAAGCATGTTGGAATTGTATGAAAGACTTTGGAAGAGATGGTGAAGGACTAGCCAAAGTAGGCATTATAGCATATAAAGGCTTAGGCTCTTTAGGTTTAGCATTATTGAAAGTATTTGTAGCCAATTGAAGGTTAGCTTGAGTTTCTTTAAGAGGTAGCCCTTGAGGACAACTATAGGGAACCACATGAAAAGTATTAGTACCTTTGTTGGATGAAGGATTTGTGAAAGATTTGAAAGACTTGGAAGCTTTAGGAAATGCATGGGTATTGGAGGAAGTGGAGGATGGAAGGGAACCATCACAAGACAAAGGTCCATCATTAACATAATCTTGCTCGAGAGTGTAATCTTTATTTTCAACATGAGAGTTCTTAGAGGAGAGATTCTTATAGTATTTACATTTATAATCAGCGCAAAAAGCTTTCTCTTCCTTTATAGAAGTAGATGTATCATCTAGGTATTGTTCACAAAAATCATCAAAGACTCTTTCAAAATCAGAATCATATGGATTACCATCAGGATCTATCCAATGTGATGACCCATTTCTAGTAAGCATGAGCACATGACTAGGACTCTTAGGAATAGAGGTGTCATAGGTATCACTACATTGTCCATTTTCATAGTCATCAAAGATGGGTGTGTCACTCTTCATGGAAGAGGTATCACAAGGATTGTCATGTTGCTCATTATGGTATGTCTTTAGAAGAGAAGTAAGACTCTTGGGAGAAGTAGAAGAGGAACAAGATCATGAAGAAGAGGAAATTGAAGACCTAGTGGAGGAAGAAGACTTGGATAATGAGGAATGTGAATAATGTATAGAAGAGTCATGGTAAGACTTGGAAGATGAGGAAGGATGAGAAGACTTAAAAGATGAAAAATGTTTGGAAGAAGGAGGTCATGATAGGATCGTGTCTATAATCCTAGCGAAGGTGTCTGATTCAATCAATTTTTCTTTTATTTTTGTCTTAAGTTTATCACCCGTGCAATATGTAGGACTATTGGACAAATAAAACTCTTTGAATTGAGCAATGAGTTCTAGATCATCTATTTTCAAGAGAGGTTCCATAACAAGATAGTTGAAATTCATGGTTCTGGAAGAGGACAAATCAAGCATGGAAGTGAATGAAGACATGAATAGAAGAAGGTAGACTAGATAATAAGAGGAAAAGAACTGAGAAGACATGAAGAGTTTCCCATGGGAATGGAAGACTAGAAAAACATGGGAAATGTGGAAGAAAGAAGACCAAGAGTCATTTTGTGCAACTTGATACCATTTAAGTTCATTTGGATGTTGAGCAACATGTCATAGCACTTAAGATCTGACCCAGACCAACCAAGGAGGACCAGAAATGATAGGGTAGCAAATAGCAAGTTGGTGATTGATAAGAAATATCTTAGTGATTGACAGACTATGGGTTAGTCTCGCACGAAGAAGTGTAGTCCCATGCGAGGAAATACCAGGGGTCACATGAAAATATGCTAGACTCGTACGAGGAAACACAAGATCAGACTAAAGAAACTAGAAGGAATCTCTAATAGGACTATAGCAAAACATTGCACGAGGAAATGAAATCCCACACAAAAAAATGCAAGGTTCGCATGAGAAAGTGCAAGCTCACATGAGAAAATACAGGGTATGAGGCAATAAAATAGGATCAGATAGCTTGACAGCAAGTTGTAAACTTAGTAACTTATTTTTTGTTCATTTTAAAAGATCAGGTAAATACATCAACATATTTTTATCATCGATCAAGCATGTAAGATAGCAATCAAGGAGTTCAAGAAAACAATGTCTTCAAACAATGGGCAAGGGACAAAGCAACCTTGCACATGAAAAAGAATAGTGACTTAGTATGCTACTCCTTAAAGATTCTATTTGTGTATATTCTCAAAATGTTTTTCCAATCACTCACATAGTCCTAGCAAATAAAAATTTGGTTGCACTATGGTTCTTAGTAATGGTTTGACTCTACAACTTTTGCAGTCTCAAGAGGGTGAACTCCAATCTAGGCGCACCAGGGTTTTGACATGTTCCAAGAATTTAATCAATCGAAGATGCTGAGGAGATATGACAGCCCAACAAGAAACCACACCTATGGAGATTTCTTCCACAAGGACATTTATATAGCGGTTGTTGCTACCATGGTGAAAATGGCTATTACCGCTTGAGGTTATTACATAGATGACTATCATGTCAAAATCTGTGACTATTGGTGAATGACCCTGGAACTGGTACAAGATGTTCTACTCCTCTGCATCCCACTCAAAGTATGGGAGTTAGATTTTGAAGATGTATTGGACCCATTATATAATGAAGATAAGATATACACAAAGGCCATATTGAATACATAAGTTGATAAAGAGGAAAATAATGACATTGACTTCAAGGCGAGGCATGTAATAAAAATGACCAAAGACTAGATTAAATGGACATTAAAAATGGATCTTGTGCCTATGAAGCAACAACATGGCCCACTCTCTAAAGGGGAGAAAAGAAAAGGGGAAAAGGTGCTACTACCTCAATTCAAAGGATTTGCCCCTCAAAGGCCTGAGATAGTTTACAAGAATGGTCAATCAACTGTTTATGGTTTGAATCCAAAGGAAAAACTAGATAGAACCAAAATGATAGGGAGAATTTCTCCTCTTGCAACTCAAGGACAAGTGTCTGCTTCACAAAGGTCCCAAACAATAAAAGTCACAGGCCGCATAACATCCAAGGTAGAGAAAGGGAAAGTGTATAAAAGGAAGAGGTCATCCACATCCCCTCAGTTAGAAATTGTACAAGAAGAGGAGGAAGAAGAAGAGGAAGATAATGTACCCTTGGCTTACATAACTTGATCAAGGACAACTTTTAAAGTAAAGAGAGTTTGACAAGAGATCCCTCTAATTAATGTGGACATAGGAGTATAGGAGAAGAAAATTGATCCATGAGACTCTCTTTATGCTAGAAAATTTTATGTTTCTGATTTTGAGGACATCCCTAGTTTTAAAGATCAAATGTCAAAGAAACTGATGTCCACTATAGAAATAAAATTTGAAGAACAATTATCATTCTCTTTTTCTCCTCCATCTCAATTTACTTCCCCTACATTTGAGCAGACAATTGAGGAATTGGACACCGATAAAGATCTTATACTGTCAATGCCTCAGACAATAGGAGAGATAATGGAGATAGAAGAGGGACCAACACAATATGTCCCAAAAGTAAAGACAAAGGATCTAGACCAAGAAGAACCTTCACTTGAAGTCCCTTGGAAAAAGAAAGTGAATTTGATCTGCTACAAGCTCCAACTCCACCTCTGGTACAAGCTACAACTCCACCACTTTCAGCTCCAAGTCCACCTCCAATACAGCCTCCTACCCAATTTCTTGCTACAAATCCTCCACAAAATTTTCCTACTCCTCTTCCTTCTCTTCCCATATCTTCCTCTAATCTGAATGCTAGAAATGTGGAAGAACCAAACTAATCAAAATGGGAGGAGAGAACTCCTCCTCATGAGGATGTTCCAAAAGAACAAACAAGAGAAGAGGAAGAAGAGGAAGTATAAGTAGAAGATAATTTGAAAGAGAGATATGAGGTATAAGTAGAGGAGGATTTTGAAGAGATAGAATCCCAAGTACAAAGAGGAATGAACTTTTTTTTTATTATTCCATATGTCCCATAACCGTATTTACCAAACCCACTTATTTTAATAAGGAGATATAGCCAAGGACAAGGGTGTGCTCTTAAGAAGAAGATGTTGACATGAATATCTTAGGTCAAACTTTCCATTAGGGAGAATCTAGTACCCGAGAAAGAACATTTTCATATGTTACTCAAGATCACAAGGGCCAGTGGAAGGCACAAGTGGTCATACCAATAATTGATGCCAGTATTGCAGAGATAACTCCTAAGGATTATAATTTTGAGGAAGTTGATCTAGGTGAGCCTACCAGGGAAGGGAGTAAGACATTGGCTACACTTGCATTGAAGAATACCTTGGGTTTCATGGACAAGGATGAGGAAAAAATCAAATTTTTGATAGAACAAAATAAAGCCATGAAAAGATTCATCCTCAAAACAATAGGTCCTATTTACCTAAATAATTTGTAAGCCTCATTAAAGGATGTCCTAGAGAAGAGATCTACCCTAGAATTACCAACAGATATTCCATATTATTTTATCCAAGCCTCCTCAGATTGGAAGGTAGATTTTGAAGAGTTTAGAAAGGCTACTATCTAAACAATTTTGAGACATTTTAGAGATGTTCTTTGGGAGTGTACCAAATTGGTAGATATGATAGGTGATCATGAGGGTGGATTGGATGTACAAATTGGAAAATGGAAGAAGGTTCTTAGGGACCTTAAAGTAATAGGGAGATAATTCTTCCACATTTTGCTGAAGGTTTATGAGGGGTTCAAGCTAGATAATTTTGAAACATGGATAAATGACATAGCTCAAGCTTTGAAACTTTACCAAAAATGTTTGAATAAAATAAGTAGTGGGAGGAAATACTGGCTTGGGTCGAAGAAGTTCAGAAGTTATTTGATGGAATTTACCTTGATCTATTTGATGATGAAAATGATCACCTAATGTATCCAATAAAGATCATTATTCAACAATTTGTAGGAATTTTGGCTAGTGTCAAGACAAAAGAAGATCTCCAACACGTTTTTTACCAAAAGGAGGATATGTAGAAAATGTTGGGTTAATAGGAAGAAATTAAATCTTTTTCTATAGAGTTGGTTGCCTTTGGGTAAAAGAAAAAAAAATTCCTTGGTAATATCCAAATGGAGGACTTCAAAGAAATACAAGAAATAGTAGAAAGGCTATGAAAAACTCACCCAGAAATCTTTCCAAATGACTAAGTGTTCAATTTTGGACTTATTCAATTTTTGTAGTGAGGAACCTTTTGATACTTAGTCATTTTTCAATCCAGGATTTTCAGCCTTTCAGACTCTAAAAGACAAAAAATTTAGGGAATCATAGGGTTTCGACTTAGTCAATTTTGCAGATGTCATTTTTCAGAGTTGGGGTCAAGGTTTGAAATTTCTAGGTTGTTTCGTCAAAGAGTTTTTGTCTTGGAAAGCTGATTCTAGGTTAGATTGCCTACATGTTTGGGGTCATTTTTTATCACTTTGAGGATATCAATCAATTTTAATCATCATGGAGAGTTTTGATGAAGATTCCAAGGGGGGAAGTCCAAGTTTTGTAGAAGACTTCAATTTA